>MU224554.1:3376366-3394981 GCA_018584345.1 Thuja plicata
GATTTGCCATGTCCACTTGATTGACTGTCATTGTTTGCACATCATGTGTTCTTTCATCAAGTCTGGTAGTCAGCATTCTCTTGTCTTCTTCTGCCATAGCCTTGTCATCTTTGGCTTTCTTTTTCTGGTCAACAACTTCACACATTCTTATTGATTGGGATTATTGTTCCTTTTTCAGATTTTTGACTTCTTCACATAGTGCACTGTTCTTTTCCAGTAGATCTGCTATTGCTGCATCACTCTCAGTAGAATCTCCATTCAGAAATAGATTTTTTGTGTCCTCTTCCTGATAATGAGTGTCATTCATTTGTTTGGCCAGATCTTTCCTTGCAACCAATGATTTCTTTAATTCTTGTCTTGCAGACTCAAGCTGTTGGAGTGCTAGCTGAACATCAATCTTTTGATTCTCAATGACTTTACCCATCTTGTATATTTCCATCTCAAGATCTGTATTCTCAAGCTAATTATAACCTTTTAGAGAACTCTTCTCTGATACCAATTGTTGGAAATACAATAATGGAAAAGCAAGATACTGAGAGGGGGGGTGAATCAGATCTTTCAAAATTAAACACTTAAAACAAACTGATCCACATTCATACATAAATGAATCTAATGTAATCTTAGATAACATCCACACCATGAAATAAATAACACATAACACAATAACTTGGTAACCTAGAAACCCAAATAGGTAAAACTAGGGTGGGGATGACACCCACAAAAGTCTCCACTACTGCAGTAATAAAGTGTACGTGTTAAGGTTACAATGTTTGATTACAAAATGTAATCTACCCTATTAGAGGTCTACTCTGTTAAAAGCTTCAGATCATTACAATCTACCTTGTTAAAGGATTTAAACTTACAATGAAGTAAGCACTTTGTTAAGAGATAAATAAAGGCCTGCTAAAACCACTCTATT
The DNA here is from genome assembly GCA_018584345.1 of Thuja plicata. Taxonomy (NCBI): domain Eukaryota; kingdom Viridiplantae; phylum Streptophyta; class Pinopsida; order Cupressales; family Cupressaceae; genus Thuja; species Thuja plicata. Next base: position 3,377,286 of record MU224554.1, read on the forward strand.
AAGAGATTTTCACCTGATACAATGATTAAAAAGTCTCAAGTATTGATCCTTTGATATGAACTCTGATGCTGATGATGGATCTCCTCTTTTTAGTATCTCTTCTGATCTTATAATCTGATATATCTTTACTCTGTTGTTCACTATGTTATGCTTTTCTTGATCTCTACTTCTAAACAAAATAACCCTCTATGCATTTCACTTCAAAATGCAGTCACTTCAACAATTTACTCCTCTACCTCTTTTGCATATGTATTAGGGTTTCAAAGCAATCTAGTATATCTATACAGATTTGACAGTGAGATCTAGATCAACGATCAAGATCCAATTCCCATACCATGATGGTATTACAATTAATGCTTACAATGAGTCATGCATAGGATAAAACAATTAAAATGCATAACTAACTTCATATGAGAATATTAAATGCATACATTAGTCGGCCCAAAAATATTATACAAGTCAGCTAGATCACTTATCCTTGAAGTTTATATCATTCCTTACAAGTATACAAAAATTGTTCTGCTCGACACTTGACTATCCTGTTGCTTAGAATTTCACATCACTGTATCCTTCTCAGCTTGGAAATGTAAGTCGGCTTGGCAATGTAACTAGGAAAACTGAAAACTGCTTAGCAATGTTGCTCGGCCTTCCATAGTTTTAGCTCAACCACAGTGATAGCCAACTAAAGTTGCCTAATGAAATGACTAAGTGTTGGGCACTAATCATCACTTAGATATTAACATACACAACTACTTGCCTTAGATATAGTTTTTTTCAATATTCCCAAGTCCCATGAGATGGACTTGCAAAATTCTTCCAACCTCTTCGCGAGGTACATCTTCTCTTCTTTCTCTCTAGCCATATTCTTCAAGGACTCATAGTGACTTTCAAACTCATCCAATAACCTGTTTAAGTTCTTTGTATTGTCCTTTTATTGGAAAGGAAAATGTATAAGTAGGAGTTTGTTGACAGTATCAACTTCTCTTTCTATTACCCTTGTCTTCATCTCACCTTTCTTCTCATATCTCTCTTTTGCTTTAGCAAATGATATGTAGGATAAATTCATCAGCTCATCCATATCCATATTCTCAACATCAGTGCTCAAATTCTTATCCACTTTCCAACAATAAATATGAAGAAACAAATGCATGAGTTTCTTGTTTCTCTTCATCTTTATTCACTATTTCCTTCATTGCTTCACTTTTTCAAACTTTTTGCTCTTCTTTCTCTACCATTTCTAGAAAAATGCTTCCTTCAATTTTGTTATCTTTCTCAAAAGGATCACTGACATCCTTTGAGGTGTCCAAAGATATAGCCACACCAGAAACAAAGAAATATGGTTGCTTCATAGTACTCACAAATTGACTAGTGTCTTTGCCCATTGATTTGTCAAGACTTATTTATGCCATCCTTGATGAATCACCTTATTTAATAGTTCTAGGGTTAGTAGTCTTTGGCAGTGAAGAATTCTCAAGTTCAGTACCCATCACAAGGTTATCCACATCCTTCTGTGATTCCTCAATCACTTCATCGTACCTTCTCCCCACTATCTTTACCAATCTTGACATAGTTCTCAGTAAAGGTTTTAAATCATTCTTGTACCCTGATTTCTTCATCTTTTATATGTGCTAGTTGTTTCCTCAGCTCTAATTTTTCATAGAGTTCCTCAGGTATACTACCTTCAACTTCTAACAAGTTCTTCTTAAAAGAAAGTAAGTGATTTATTATCATATCTTCAATCAAAGTATGATCAGATGCATCATACCTTACATAGAATCTGGACACAGTATTAATTTTTCCTTTCTCAACTATTCTCAAGTCTCCAGTATCTTTATGTTAGGTTTCTAGAGATGTTTCACTTCTGGACTCTTCTCTTCTACTTTCTTCTCTTCTCCTTTCTTTTCTTCTCCTATCTTTTCTTCTCCCTTCTCTTCAACTTGTTTCCTCTATCTTTTAGGTGGAGATTCCTACTTAGTGGACCTTGTATTCATTCTCATAAATACCATAAGTTTCTCTTTCTGTGATGTTCTCTTTGGTGGTGTAGGTGTTGTTTCAGATATATACATTACAGTAGAAGGTGGACTAATTACCTTCTCAATGTATGGAGGTGGAAGGGCTACATGAGAAGTGCTTTCCAATCCAGAAGCTCTTTCTATCATCTTCTTTCTTACCTCTTTCATCTCCTCCTTTGTTATACCGGCCTTGGCTGCTAGATCATGTAGCAAGTTTTGTACTTTCCTCTTTCTTATACCTCCAGTCTTTTCTTCCCTTATCTTTGTTGACTTCTCTTCATAGGTGCCCCATCTTTCTTTGGATGGATCAATTTATGTGAATAGTATGTGTTCAAATTGCATAGTCAGGACCTTGGGACTGACTTAATATCCTAGAGGATAAGACCACTTCATCCTAGGTTGAAATGACTCAAAGAAAACACAATTAGTTTCAACCATGAAACAGATTGAATCTTTTTAATTCTCTACCAATGCCTCAAGAACCCTATCTCTTTCCTTCATCTCTCTGTACAAGATTTTGATCATCCCAAATAACTCACCATCAACCCATGTACTATTTTGTCTTCTATAGCTCTATGTGATCTGAATTCCAGTGGGTTCACTTTCCTTCCAAGCTCTAGGGTTCATACTAGGAAAACTATGCACAATATGAATATACATGTGTATCAATAGACATCCAAACCTGAATGCCTTTGACTTATCCTATTTCATTTTCTTTACATTCTCCAAAAACTGCTATGCAAGTATTTTGCAAAGGTTATATTTAATGTTTTCCTTAACCATTGTGTATTCCATCAAAATCATAACTAAGGATACCGAGTTAGGTCGGCTACTATAATGTAGTTTGTATCCAATAATTTTTTAAACCAATATGACATCTTTTTGAAATATATCATTGATATTCATCACTCTCTTATCTCATCATGAATGCGTTAGAGTTTCCACCCATTTCTTTATGTTTTTCTCTACAACAAGAATGACTCCAGAATTATCCAAACCTGTTATACTATGATTTGAATCACTACATATCTTCAAAGGCTAATCTCTGAGCCGAATTAATTTTTCATGAACTCTACTCAGATTGATTTTAATCCATTCCTCTTTGTTGAATTAATAAAGTCTAGTCATTGGCATGATACTTAAGTTTTCAAAGTGTGTGAACTCCAATTTCATCTTTCCATAAGCTCCAATCATGTCCTTCATCTCTGGATATATCTCAAAGTCTCCAAAAGACTCATACTTACAATTAATGTAAGCCCTTATGTATTTAACATGTAGAACATGGTAGGGTGTTTGCAAAAATGCACCTTGGGGATCATCCTTAGTTGATTTGAATGGGTGTTTCTTAAACTTATACCTAGGTCTTTCAACGACATATAAAATCAATGGAGTATCCATAACCAAATCTTTTAAAAGGATCTAAATTTTGTTTATCTGTCATTTTTGTGAATTTCTAATTTGATCAAATCCTAAACGCACTTACTTCTTTGATTCTTTTTCTCTAATTTATGTTCTCCTTTGGCTCTATTCTTTGAATGATGTTTAAACAACTTCTTTTGATTAACCTTTTACTTCTCTGTGTAAAGAACCATAAAAGTTCCCAATAAACTCATCTCCCCACATAATCTAGCTAATTAACAATCTTGCAATCACAAGATATACACTATAAAGCATTGCAATCTTATATATGTGCTCCACAACATCTCCACATACTCACACTAAGCTCACTAGAGATTACTCCTCATAATCAAGGGATGGATATATTTATGATGCTTCCTTCCAATGCTCCCCCTGAGGGCATGCTTGGCCATCTAGCTTGATGTAGCAATGTTAGCATCAGGTGAAGGATCAATAGCATCTACCAACTCTCCCTGAATCTATCCTCATTTGTTTCTTTTAGGTCTTCCATACCTTACCACTGTTTACATCTTCTAATTTTCTAAAATGACTCTTGAATTCATCCATGTATTCTAAAAGACTCTTACCAGTATTAGCAATATTCTTCTTTATAACCATAGGCAGTGATCCTCTTCTGTTATCAGTTCCATTATAACTACCAAACTTCTCTATATGTCCTCGATTGTTATATTTGTACCATGTAGGAGGTGGTCTATTCTAATTAACTTGAAACTTACAATACCTTGCAATGTCTCCAAAGTTATTGCGTTTGTAACATGTGATCTTAGTTGTTGTTTCTTCATTAATGTAATCTTTTTTGATTTTGGGTTGGTCAGGCTTCCTGCATTCTTCTTTTTTGTGTCCATATGCATGACAATTGTTGCAATAGGAATAAAAGGATTTGTAAGAAATTTTAATTCTATAGTCTCTCTTCATGTGCCCAATTTTATTGCATCCAAAGAATCTACCTCTAAAAGGTTTGAACTGTTCTTTAGTTTTTTCAAGAATAGGTTTTTCATCATCATACTTCACTTCAAATTTTTCTTCCTAAGTCTTTGAACATTCATCTTCATTGAAGCCAACTCCAGTCACGTCCCCTTTGGGTTTGTGTCTGTCTCTCTGCTTATCAATCTTATATCTTCCCATATAAAGTTTTTCAATGTGTTTCTTAGCTTTGACAAGTTCTCATTTTATGATCTGGTTATATTTCTCTAATTCCAGATATTTATTCTTGTAGTGATCAAGTTCATTCTACATTTGTCTCATCTGAATGTTAACAATTTTTAAGGCTTCTTCAATTTTCTTTCTATGATCCTTTTCCTATTGAATTTCTTTAGTCATCTAAATGGAATTAGTTTCATGATCAAGCTTCAAATCATCTTTCTCTTGTTCAATTTTTTTTATCTGATTTGATGTGTCATTCTCAGAATCCTCTTTTATCTTATCCATAAGATCTTTTCCCTAATTTCTGGAAATTTCAAGATGTTATTTTAGTTTCTTGATGAATCCCTCTGCTATTCTCAATTTGAATTTCAAGTCACCATTTTATGCTTTAGCTTTATCCAGGGCTCCAAACGTTGCTTTAAAGTTTTCTTCCAAACTTTCAAAATCCATCTTGATTTCCCTTAAGCTGAACATATGCTTTCTCTCCAAGGGCCAAAAGCTCTAATACCAGTTGTTATGATTAAGTAATACTAAGAGGGTGGATGAATCAGTATTACAACACTTTATACGTAAACCAAGTAAATTACAACTTAACCAGATAATTGTTGAAAGCAAAATAACATAAACACAAAACACACACCTCACGACACCATGAATTTTTTGTAGAGGAAATCATGGCCAAAGGAAAACACCAGTGAGGATGGTGCCCAAAAATATGCACTAAAAGGATACTGTCCCTATTAGAAGACCTAGCCCTATTAGGAGCTAATTATTACACTAGTATATTTACTTGTTAGAGGAATACAAAACCCTGTTAAAGGAATACAAAACACTATCAAAGGTATCAGGATTGAGATTCTATTGCAATGCTCTATCAAGAATGAACAATAAAAGCATATGCTATGCTTAGGTAGTTCTAGTCATTGTTCGCATTATCATCTAACAAATTCTGATATCACAATAAATCCATCCAACTCTTCACATCTATACCAATCAGTAACATATCCATCACATTCATCACTTCCCAAAAATCTCTTCTTATATATACATTGTTACATATCCAGTCGGCTTCCAATTACATCACAAAATAGAATTAATACTAATCCAAAAAGTAATTACAATGTCTACGATCATACACTATCAAAACATAGGTAATCCACAATAAGAATCTAACATAGCACGTTTGGACTTCACATTATAATCCTTCAATCATCACAATTGTTCATCTTTCCTGTATCACTATTAGTCTATCTTTACATGTCTTCATCATACTATAACTTACTGTGATCAACTCCAAAACATAAGTGACCTTAATTAAAGGTCACACATATCTAAAAATAGCTTCTCCTAAGCTCACATGTTTTTATTCATCATATACTATCTTTGTTGAACAAAACTTTACTCATGTACCTTGTAACTCTGCTTCCTGAACTTAGTTACTGTGTAGTCCTTAAATTCAAAAATGTGTTTCACACTATACGATCATCCATAACATATGTCTTTCCAAAAATAACAATCCTCAAGTGTTCCCTAACACTCTTGAATGAACCAGTTGCCAACTGCCAAAGACTGTAGGTACTGAGGCAAAGCTCCTGCTGAGGAAGAGACAACTAAGAAATCAGAAGTAAATGTTGAAGAGGTGAGAGAGAAGATGAATAGGACATGGAAAAGAAATACTATGGATTAAAAAACATCATTCGGGACACTTGAAGGCACTGCATCCTCTAGATCAGGTGCAACCAAATCTTCCTAATCAATTATAAGGTATGTGTAGGAATGACACCACAAATCTTTAAATCTTAAATCAATTCCTAGTATATGTCCATAAGATCCATATTAGCATACTTAGATGCATTCAAACACATATTTTTTATTTCATGTTTTATATTCATTCTGTGAAAGGAAACATTAAAGGTAATTAGTAAAGTAAGTCGGCAAAGCATTAATTGTTACTTTTAAGACCGTTGGAAACCTGAAACCTAGAAAATGCTATAAATAGACCTTGTTGTCTATTATTGTCACTTACTGTTTTTCTAAGAGCAGTGTGAGAAAAGTCACAGAATTAAGTTTTCAGGAAAATTCCAACAATTGACAAGGTATTCCTAAAAATACTTTAATCTACTATAAGATCAGTTGAGCGCATTTGAATATCATTTGGTGTTACCCTAGTTCTATTTTTTCAATTGAGCTGATAAAAGGAAAACCCTAAGTGAATGTAGAAGAGAAATTGGAAAGAATGGAACCTAAGCTTAAGAATCTAGTTGATGTGGATAATATTGAACCTATGAACCTTAAGTACAAATTACCTCCAGCGATAGCAATAGAACCTGATAAGATGGGAGCTTTAACATTGATTCCACCAAGTGTTATATTGATCAAAGATGTGCAACTGTTCATCCACTGTAAAGTTGAAGATATATGGGTAGCTGAGATTGATGTGTCATTTCATAAATTATCTACCAATGGAAAGATGAAGGATGATTACATTTATTTGCAAACCAAATGTTTGACTCATGTCCTTCACTTATCGAAAGTATTTAAATAGGGTGGATAATAATGGTTCTTATCCGCGTTCATGACCATTTTATGTGGCTTGAACAATCCGTGAAGATAACAAAAGATGTTTTATACATTGTAATTGGTTACCCAATTGGAGATAAGCCAAAGGCTATAAAACAAATTGAGAAGGATAAATTGAGTGAACCGACCAAGGAAAAATGAGATGGGAGAGGTATGAGAACTTCTACTATTGAAGACCCTGAGCTAAAATTTGCATGTAATGTCATGATATCCTACCGAGTATTTTAATCTTCAAGAGTTGACATCATACCATGTGGAGCTGTAGATTTGGCGTACAAGATTATGATGAAGAACATGCAAATTGATATCTGTGAGAAATATCACCCCAATTGGTTAGAATATCATGACACTATTTGTTTTGAAGTGGACACCCACACATGCATTATCACGAGAGTTGAGCCAAGAAGTATCTAGATATAGCCAATGAGATACGAGATGGACATAGGCATTACATCTCAACAAATTGAGACTATGTTAGAAAAGCTTATTGACTGGAGAATAGAAAAATATGACACTTATGAAGAGATTAAAGAGAAGAGAAAACAAGCAATCCTAATACCTAAATCCCAAAGGAGGGTAGATAAAATGAATGAGAAATTGTCAAAGGATATCAAAGTTGATGAAGAAGTAGATGAGGCTAGACCCTCTGACACAAAAGGAAAGAAACCAATAGCAATGGAAGCCTCACCAAGTACTACTACTACTAGAATGAACACAAGATCAACAACTACACTGAGAGAGAAAGGAAATCAGAGCCATAAGAGCCAAAAGATAAAACATATGTGAGAAGTAAGAAAGCTACCAATTAGACAAGGAGAAAATTGAACTTGTAAGAAGAAAGTGAGAAAGATACTGAAGATCTAAGCAAACATAAGAATGTAAGCACAAGCCTATTGCAAATGACTCTAGATAAGCCACTTGAGTTACTTGAGAAGAAGGGAGGAATTGTAGGAATCAGATAAATGAAGTATAACAACCAGAACAAAAAAGGTAAAGCCAAGATAGAAGAGGTAGTTGTTTTTACTTTGTACATGTTTAAACATAGATTGATTGAAGTTGTTAACCATATACCTATTGAATTGTATATAAAAATTTATGCTAGATGGAAATATGCATTGAATATTGAGAAGAAAATGAGGGAAAGATCCCTAATTATAGCTCAACCCACAATGTCTAGAATTGAGATAGACGAGACAATGAAGAAATACTCTAACAGATTTCTTATTAAAGGTAGATATTTAAGGATCATGCTTGGAGAGTTAGAGAAAGTAAAAAATGAGACCGATGACCAATGGAGAAAAATTCTTTCTATATACATGGAAGATGAGATAGGAAAAGATCAAGCTACCGAAGAGCAAGGTAAGGACAATCCTATTGATCTTACATTGGATAAAGATGAAATATTGATTGAAGATATTATAGAGAAGGACCCTTCCACCAAAATTGTCAAAGATGAAGATGTAATGATAGAAAAGGAAAAAAAGACTAAACAAATGGATATTGTTGATTTTTCTGATGCAAAATTTTTAGAAGAAGTTCTAGAACAAGTCAACAAGTATTGGGATGTTGACATGTCAAATGTTACATCTGATACTGGGGAGAGAGGCACTGAACCTCCTAAACAAAAATAAAAAGGATAAACTGATGATCCTAAGACCACCGAGCCCAACACAGAATAGAGCACCAAGACACCTTCTATCAAGGACACTGCAATACAATAAGAGAAAGTTTGTGAACTTCCAAAGGATCAAAAAAAGGACAAGACTAAGGATAGACAGACAGAAGAAAAGACAAAACATAAAACATAAGAGAAGACAAAAGAAAAGAAAGAGGACTCACCGGTAACTAAAGGTAAAGACAAGCAAGAAGAAATGAAAGATGAAAGTGTATTTGAAGCTATAGAGACCACATCTGATACATTAAAATTATCTACTGGTGAAAGCATGTTGATCAAGAAGAAGAAATCAAAGAAGAGGAAACATGTAGATATGAGCCAACCAATCATATTACATAAAGTAGACCTATATACTATGGACCCTAATGACATGACAAAATACGCAGAATTGGTGAGACATAACGCAATTCAAACTAAATTATTTTAGAAGAAAAGAGAAACTACTGTATTGGAAGATGTCAAAGATGTACTATAGGAGATTGTATGGGATGCTACTATAAATGAGGAGGCAAGTATTCTAAATCAAGTAGAAAATTTAATTCAACAAGTGCGAGAACTAAACAAAGACACAATTGACTGCATGATGAAAATTCATTAGAAGAGTATGGAACTAAAATTGTTACAAATAATTCTGAAGAACATTGCACTAGACAAGGTATCTCTTTCGGAAGCATACACTGACATAGAGAGAAAGTTGTTTGATATTGTTTTTTTATTTCGGTAATTTTGTTCCATTTCATTATTCATTAAGAATATCAAGGAAAAGGAGGAATCTCTTGAACAAGAGATGATTGAGCAGCTGAAGAACATATCATTTGAGCTTGGATCTCTATAGGCCTATTACTCAAAGGCAAATTATTTAATCAAAAGGTGGAAACATCTACAAAATAAAGAATATGAACTAAGGATGAAAATCCTTGAGCTGCAAGAAACTCTTATTACCCACATGGAGTAAATGCAGAATTATTTGAAGAAAGACAACTATTTAGTTGCTTCTCTCGATTGTAGTTCATTGGACACTATTATGTTAGAAACACTGAGAGAGGGGGGGGGTGAATCAGTGTTTATCTATTAATTATATTTCAGCCAATTAAACATATATCAAATGTGCATCCAAAGAAACATAACACAAGAACACATAACACATGATATGATTATGGAGAACCTTAATTAGAGGAAAACTCCAGTGGGGATTAGTACCCGCAAATATTGTACTAGGTATAATGAACCTGTCAAAGTTCCTTTGCCCTATTAGAAGCAGTCTTTACAAATTAAGTATAATGACCTGGTTAAAGGTCTGACCCTATTAGGATTCTTTTACAAAACCCTATTAAAGGTATATGGCTCACTGCCTAGGCTCACTTCCCAATGAGATGAAGGCTACAACCCTCTGAATGTTGATATGCACTATATCAAAAATGAACTGCTTTAATGACACTGTTGTCTGATCAGTTCCTTGTATGTGCAAATGCTCTTACTCCTTTAAAGAGCTATATCATCTACTAATTTCATTATAATGCTCATGTGTATCTTCCTCTTACATAATAATCGACACTTGTAACATAACATTATATTACATACTTATATGTTTACAATTGAATAGGCACGACCCAAAATATAACACTAGTCGACCTTTAAACCAAAATACACAATGCTTCCAAACAAGTCAGTCTAAGCGTGTTTACTATAACATTAATTAAATTAATACAAACTTATAACTAAAGGCGCTTAGCCATTACATTACAAAATCATTCACGCTGATCAAAACTGTAGTCAGCTTCCATGCTCTGTTTCTTGGACTGTAGGTTTACTAATTTGCCTGTAACTTTTCTGTACTAATTTTCTATACTCTACGCATCTAGATTTAGCATGTATATACACCATAGAGTATATACCTAAGCACGCATGCTTTGGTGTGATCTCTAACACATGCGTTGATGTACTGATCTCTGTATGTGTCTGTTTGCTCTATTTTAACACTTAGTCATTTTGTCTTTCATGAAAGAACTTAAGTATGACTTTGTTGCCATGATTGAAAACACAAAATAAGTCATGCTTCCTTAGGAAGTCAACTTGCCAACAATCTCCGCCTTTGTAATTTATGGCAACAAAGGAATGTGGCTAAGTTACTCAAAATGAATTCATACAAAAATGACTATATATCATAATACTTAATGATATATACATATTTACTTCTCCACATATACACATTCTATAATACTCCCCCTTTAACATTAATGACAAAGGTGTGCAAAAACTATAAGTCTTCAACATACTTACTCCATGTAGACTTCTGGGTACACAACTTGAAGAGATTGAATCTCTTTCTGCCAAAAGACTTTCATTGCATCAACTGTCTAAAGATGCGCGCATAAAGCATATGTTAATTTCTCCATTTTTATTAGATCCATGCAAGGACCTTGATCATATGTCTGTATGGTGTTATCAATCTATTTTATTTTCTCATTAATAACTGCTAGAGATGGCACAAGTGCATTTCTCAACTGATTTTTTCTTATTCTGATCTAGCTAATTTCTAGTTTTGTCTTCTCAATTTTGTCTAGCTGACCTTGATAGACATTATTGCATATGTTCATATCTTGTGAGGAGTTTTCAACTAATTTCCTTATGTTATCCACCATTTCTTCTGCTTCTACTATCTTTTTAGTGTGCTCAGAGGTGAGCTTCACTCTATCCATGCAATTTGCAATAACCTTCTTGCCTTTTGCTGCCAACTCTTTAAGTATAGATTTCCCAATCTTTAAGGAGTTCAGATCTAAGGTAAAGTTATTTACCAATTCATTTAGTCTCTCCTTCTTGTATTCATTTTCTGCAATCTTAGTAGCTAATTCTACTAAGCTAGTGAAATGTGTTTCAAAGTTTGTCAGTATGCTATCCACATGTTCAATTGTTTGAACTTTAGCAACTTTCTTATCAGCAGGAACTAATTCATTCAAAATGTTTATTGATTCCACAAAGAGAAGGTTCCTCATCACATGTTTCTCTTTTGCCTTTTCCATGGCAAGGACGCTGATCTTGATAAGGTCTTCTTCTCCCCATGCATCTAAACTTGCTGAGTCAAGAGTTAACCTTGACAACAATGAGGTGGATGGTAAGAAAATAGTATTTTGACTTGTATCTACACATTCACTTTTGACATGAATTTCCTTTTCTGGTGTCTCATTACCTTGAGTATCTTTCTCCTTATCCAATTCTATTGGATCAATGAGAGGAACTTCATCCTGTTGTAGAGATGTGTCATCTATGTTCATTTCCTCAGTGTTTACAAATGCTTCATCAACTTTATCCATATCATTATCAGAAGCTGTCATAGATATCTTGACATTGTCAACTACTATAGTGTCTTCTAAATCTTTATTTGTATCAGAAGTTATTGTCGCTATGGGCACTGAAACCTATGGACCTGTTATAGGCACAATCTGAATTACTGGAGTTGTAGCTTGTTTGGGAGGAGCTGGGGTAGATTTTTTTGTAGGCATCGTTGGTAGATACATGTGTCTATCCATAAATACTTATGTAAATGCTTTTTCAGTCTCCTTTCCAACTTGCTCATACTCTTTGTTCATAATCTAAAGAGTTCTTGTCTTACTACGGAGATGAGGCTTTACTAGATCTAACAGAATAGCCTTCTCATCATGTGAATAGAAAGGAATAAGAGTATCCAAAGTTTCTTCTCTAATCTTCATGTCCTCTTCTATAGCATGTCTTTTCATGATCTCCAATATGTTCCATAACTGATTTGGTATCACTGTCTTAAGTTCAAGAAGTGTCTTTTTGAACTTGATCATATGAGATATGATCATAGAGTGTATCTCTGTTTTATCAATTTCTTGATACTTGTCATAGAATTTGGAGAGTGTATCCAATCTTCCTTCATTTACAATCCTATTCTTCAAGATATTTAGACTGGGTCTAAATCCTACCTCAAGAGGAGTTTGAATATTCTTAGCTTTGCTCTGAGTGTTCCTTGAGGATGGGTGATTTGTAGCCGCTTCCTTCCTTCCTCTAGGTTTCTTGATAGGTACAGAAGGTGGATATGTATCTATATCAATGGTTGTAGTAGGCGCAGTGGTACTCTCCTCATTTTTCTTCTACTTCTTCTGAGTTTCAACAGTTTTCTCAATTTTAACTTGTGCATGAATCTGCTCAAGTTCTTTACCAATTTTGGCTTCTTTTGCCTTATCCAAATCTTCTTGTGTGATTCCATGCTTTTTCAGAATGTTGGATGTCATTCTGGATGCTTTTCTTTTGTTAACAACAAGTTGTAGTTAAATATCTACTTCGTCGGTCTTTTCTCTGTAAGTGCCCCATCTAGGTTCATTACGGTCTTTGGGTGCTGACAATAAGACTTGCGCATATCCTTCTAACACATGGTCTTCTAATTCATACCATAGTGGATGAATCCACTTAGTTCTAGGCTCAATAGCCTACATTCATGTGCAATCTATCTCTACCATAAAGCATATTGTATCCTTGTATTTGTCAACTATCTTCTCAGATAGTCTGAACCTGTTTTGCATTTTGACCCTGAATATTTTTATATCCATATTCATTGCATCTCTTGCACTATTTTCTATTGTGGCTTTAAAATATATCTGAGTCATTGTAGTTTTGCCTTCATCTAGATAAAGGTATGCAACCTTTCCAACTATATGGTAATACAAATAGATTATCAGAGATCCAAACCTAAATGTTTTGCTCCTGTCATGCTTGATGATTCTGATATTGTCAATCAATTGACTGTGCAAGATCTCACATAGGTTATATTGGATGTTGTCCTTCACTATTGTAATAGCTGTAAGGACTGTTTCTACAGAGACACTATTCAACCGGCTTGCTTGTTGAAACTTGTATCCAAGTATCATTGTCAGGAGGTTAATGTCATCTTCCTTGATAGGGTCAACTATCATTCTGCGCCTATCACTCCTAGAAAAACAAAATTTCTCAATTTTTTTCTTGACATCCTTGCCAGTGGGAAACATAGGTGCAGTCATTGGAAGTCTGGTTAACTGATGGAAACTAGTTATGTAGTGATGCGAACAGGGACATCAACAATCTAGTAAAGATCATCATGTATCCTGCTTAATAGAATCTTTACCCATTCTGGTTCTTCAAACTCATGCGCATTCAGATACTAAAGAATAGGGTTATCTTGTAAGTGCATGATCTCATCCTTGAATGTGAAACCCAGATTTAACATTGATGCCATATGAGAGGCTATATTATCATCTCCTAATGATTCTTTCTTACAGTAAACTATGCACGGATATCTTCCATGTGAACAATGCCAAGCAGGGTTTTGGAGAAAGCCCCTTCCACATCATCCAGTATGGATTTGAATGGATGCTTCTTAAATATAAACCTATTCCTCTCTACTACATCAAACACAACTGGGGTCGCCATACTTACTTGGTGTTTGCTTATGTAGGGTTTCCATAAAATTTTGAAATGGCGGGAATGCTAGGGCTCCATTTCAAACTGATTATCCATTTTCTTCAACTGCCAAACTATTATACCTTTGTGCCTAGATGTCTTAGTGCTCCAATGCTCTTCAATTTCTATGCTCTCAGATGTAAATGTGAGAATGATTGACCGCGAACTTATTTTTATGCAATCTTCCACATTTAATGCTTGCAACCATACATAGAGATTTTGAAACTTTGATCCTGATGAAATTCAGTCAATGCATGAATGCATATAGCTATAACATGTGATTTTAACCATGAATCCAAAGGCAAATACTCTAAATTCAGTACACCAACCGCGCAGGGGTCTTGAGCTAGAATAGCTCCCCCTTAGACCAAGAAGGTCTATTCAAGCAGAAGTAGAGGGTGTGTCCACTGTGGATGCATCAACTACTTTGTCAACATTATTGTCCTTCTTAACTTCAACCCATATTTTTCTTGAATCTTCATTTGTTGAGACAAACTTGACTTCTCCTTTCTCTTCAAATGGTGACTTTTTAGGATCCTCTTGTTTCTGAGTTTTGGATCTGCAAAACCTTGTGATATGTCCAGCCTTTCCACATGTGTGACAAATGATAGGAGGTCTGATGTTCTTTCTCATCATTCTGCATTTCTTTGTTGTGTGTCCATTGTAGTTGCATACCTAACATGTAATGTTCTGCAAATTTCTTGAGAATTGATTTCTTTGATTGTTTTGATTCATACTTCTGTGATTTTGTTGATGTTGAATCTTATGACTTGTTCTGCAATGTATAGCCCTGTGAAAAAACTTATTACAAGAGTAACAATAACCTTTCCAAGGTCTTACCTATTTGCAATCTCTTTCCAAATGCCCATGTTTATTGCATGCATAACAAGTTCTGTTAACTTGCTTGATTTCTCTTTTAGGTGGTTCAGATATAACCTCTATAGTATCTTCAACCTTCTTAGCTTCTGAAGATGCTTCAAGTGTTTTTTCTCTTTCTTGTGATGATTTGATTTCATCGTGTTCTATACTGAATCCAAGACTAGTAGTGTTCCCTTTATGCCTTTGCGCATTGAGCTGGGATTGAATCAAATTAGAACTTGTGTGAAGTTTATCAATCTTAGCTTTTGCTTCTGTTAATTCAGATTCCAACTTCTTCTTTATGTTTTCCAATTCCAAAACTTTCATGTTTGCCTGCAGAAGTTCATCTTCTAATTTTTTTCTTTCTTTGATCTTGTCTTCAATGGTGTTCTGGCTATTTGTAAGCTGTTCCTCCAGATCTTCAAGTTTATCCTTTAGAGATTTATTCTCTTCATTAAGCTTTTTGACCATTTGTCCTAGATCACTTGTATAACAATCTTTTAGATCTTTTCTTAGCCTTTTAATAAGTATTTGAGAGCCATCATTTTTAAATATTAGTTCTTCATTTTCCTTCTCAGATCTATCAAGATCTTCAAGAGCTACTTCAAGATTATTTTTCAAATGTTTTGCTTCAGCTGAGTCCATGATCTCCTCAAGTGGTTAAACTTTCTTTTAGAGGACTAGAGATCTGATACCAATTGTTAGAAACACTGAGAGGGGAGGGGGGGGGGGGGAATAAGTGTTTATCTATTAATTATNGGTGAATAAGTGTTTATCTATTAATTATATTTCAGCCAATTAAACATATATCAAATGTGCATCGAAAGAAACATAACACAATAACACATAACACATGATATAATTATGGGGAACCTTGATAAGAGGAAAACTCTGGTGGGGATTAGTACCCACAAATATTGTACTAGGTATAATGAACCTGTTAAAGTTCCTTTGCCCTGTTAGAAACAGTCTTTACAAATTAAGTACAATGACCTGGTTAAAGGTCTGACCCTATTAGGAGTCTTTTACAAAACCCTATTAAAGGTATATGGCTCACTGCCTAGGCTCATTTCCCAATGAGATGAAGGCTACAACCCTCTGAATGTTGATATGCACTATATCAAAAATGAACTGCTATAATGACACTGCTGTCTAATCAGTTCCTTGTATGCGTGAATGCTCTTACTCCTTTAAAGAGCTATATCATCTACTGACTTCATTATACTACTCATCTGTATCTTCCTCTTACATAATAATCGACACTTGTAACATAACATTACATTACATACTTATATGTTTACAATTGAATAGGCGCGACGCAAAACATAACACTAGACGGCCTTTAAACCAAAATACACAATGCTTTCGAACAAGTCGGCCTAAGCATATTTACTATAACATTAATTACATTAATACAAACTTATAACTAAAGGCGCTTAGCCATTACATTACAAAATCATTCACGCTGATCAAAATTGTAGTCGGTTTCCATGCTCTATTTCCTAGACTATAGGTTTACTAATCTACCTGTAACTTTTTTGTACTGATGTTCCGTACTCTGCGCATCTAGATCTAGCATGTATATACACCATAGAGTATATACGTAAGCACGCATGCTCTGGTGTGATCTCTAACATGTGTGCTAATTTACTAATCTCTGTATGTGTCTGTCTGCTCTATTTTCACACTTAGTCATTTTGTCTTTCATGACAGAACTTCAGTATGACTTTGTTGCCATGATTGACAACACAAAATAAGTCATGCTTCCTTAGGAAGTCAACTTGCCAACATATTACTTGTATGGCAGCTAATGTTGCTACATAGATTGTTGTTATGAAAACAATGAAGGATACATGGGAGGAATCCCTAACTGATGCAAAGACTAAGTTTAAACACATTTTTGACCAGAAATCTCTAGGAGATAAGAATAAGTAAGTATTGTTTTGGCATGTTTGTCAAAAAAGAGGGATTTATAAGGATATATATGTAAAAAGGGGGATATATAGATATATAGGGATATAAATATGTATGTTTACATTAGGGAGATATGAGTAGTAAAATCTAGAGGAGAATTATCAAAGGCGAAGTCATAAGTTTTTTTATTTTGAAAATTTTAATGACATTGAAGTTTTTCTCAAAATGCCAAACTAATGTCAAAGGGACAGATTTTTACTCCTAAAGTGATTGTGTTGTCATTAGCTTTATGCAAATTTATGTAGGTGAATGTAACCAAAGCAGGAAAGTTATATAATGGAGGAGACACAATCGGTAAATGCAACTGAGACAGACACCAAGCACTGAGCAAACTACATATACCGAGTCATGCAAAGACAATTACTAAGCACTTGTAGACACTGAGAAGAAAGTAAAAAGTTACCAAGTAAGCATAAGCATGTTACCGAGTATTCCAGAGCTGAAATTCCAATTGAATTTAGATACATTGTATCTGGACACTCAAAAGGAAGTGTTGCACATAATTCAAGGTAAGCGTTAGTTTATATATATATATATATATATATATATATATATATATATATATATGTATGTATGTATGT
>MU224554.1:3416514-3430360 GCA_018584345.1 Thuja plicata
ATAGGCACATTGAGAGCATATGAGGAGCATTTGAGAGCTTTTTGAGAGAATTTTAGCATTTGCATTACATCTAGCATATCATGTTTAGGAGCATTTGTTATTTTCTCATATAATCTTGGAGCATTTTGAGCATTCTAGCTAGATTGGAGCATTCATTTTTCATACATATCTCATTCTAGGATCGTCCTTGAGAGAGATTAAGCTTGAGAGCTCTCTTAACAAAGCTTGGATAGAGAACCATGAGATGATATAGATTGTTTAGCTTCAATTCTTAGATTAATTTGTTTTATCATTCCATAGAATTGTTGGTTTCAATTTTAATTTTATGAAGGTGTATTTTATTACACACAGTATGCATGTATACAATTGGTATATACATTTCTATATAAATCGATCCAAGTACTAGTACTATTTTAAATTGATACCAGTAAGACATACGACATTAATACTTGATATTTGCAAGAATTTAATATATTTAACTAGGATAGGTTTTGTTACTATTTTTTACCTTAGAAGATGATATCCATGAATTCTGGTTTCTAGTACTAACAAGCAAGTAATCATGACAACTGAAGCCCCAATAGATTTTTCATCGAGAATGCAGGTCTTAGTATTCAAAATTTAGAGATGGTAGAAATAGTAGTTAAGGTTCGATTCCGGTTTAAATTTTAAATTCAAATTATTTTATTACATTTGAACATACTAATCCAGATCTCACCTAAGACTCAACATCACGCTATAATTGGCATCCATAAAGAGGAGCATCTTATTATCCAAGGGCACATTTTTAGGTGGTGAGGGTATAATGTAAACGTAGGGCAACTTATTATCCATGGTTGGATATTCTATGTAAACAATATATACTTTCAAATTTTGTATTCTAGGTGCCTTTGGCCTCATCAAATGTAAACCCGATAAATGAATAGGGAAATGTAATATCTTCTCTTTAGACACTCAAGTCCCCCGACTATACTGGGGGTTTTTCTTGACCTCGTTCTTTTCCCTCGGTGTCCACTTTGAATGAAAATGTAAAATGTTTTTATAAATAAATAATAAAATAACAAAGGCTTTGGCTGATTACCTATTAAAAAAATTTATAATATTGATTGAAAATTTAGTGAAATTTTTTATAATTAACATGTTTTTTATTAATATAAATTTGATTTTGGTAGAGCCCAAACCTACTGCAAATAGAAAGTAAAATAAAAATAATCTATTTTCCAAGACTAAAGAATAATTAATCAAATCCTAGGCTCTTTCACACCCAAATTTTTTTATCTTAAGAAGACATTCCTTGCTCTTACTACAACTGCTCAAAAAGAATTGACATAAGGAGACCTTTCTCCCTCTGATTTTCCCTTACAAATGGTGTTAAACTTTTTAAAAATAGATTACTGCCAATCAATGGTGCTAAACAACAGAAGACAGATTTATGCTTAATCATAGAAGCCTCTATTGACATGTTATTCCTCAATCAAGTTGTGTTTCTCTGGCGAAATGGTCTCAACACATAAGAGTTGGTGAAACAGAAAACAACCGTCCTTGTTTGGTTAGTAATTACGCACCTAACAACAGGCTTCTCTTAAATTGAATGCAATTCATACCAGTAAATTCGCATAAATAGCTTTCTAATTTCAGTTTTGTTTGCAAAGCTCCAAAAAAAACACTCATGGAAGTGGGCACCCGCATACTTATAAATACTTTTTAACTCATAATTGGAAGTTTTAGTGCTCGGTTGGTACTCTAAATAGTTCACGACGAACTTAAAATTATAGGTGCGAGAACTTTTCCAAACCATAAAGGAACCTGTAAAATTTTAAATAAATGGTAGTACAAAGCATTGATTAACATAAATAATAACCTGTAAAAATTTAAATCAATGGAGTACAAATATCTATTTACATAAATCACAACCTGCAAAACTTTAAAAGTCACAGTACAAATTTTGATTGTTATTTTTGTCATTTTTTAGGTATTATGATTTAGGTTAAATTATGTAGGGGAATAATATTAAAAGAGTGGGTTATGTAATGAATAATATTGGAAGAGTACAATTGGTGAGAATGATGGGATGAGATATAAAAAGTCATTCATCAAGGTTTAAATCTCTAGAGGTGCATTTGGGTCAGGTTCCACATCTAGATAATAAAAGGACTAACAACCTCAAATATATTTTTAAATTATTCCAAGTATAAAATTTAGTTACTCTTTATTGATGTGATCACACAATCATTAAACACCTTGATTAATACCTAACCATTGCATTTAGCTTCTTATACAAATCTTTGATAGAAAATAATTCAAGAACTTAGAATGCTTTATTACATTACAAAACTCATTAATAAATATTTAATATTTCTCTATTTTATCTTTTTATCTCTTTCAAATTCTAAATAAACAGTATTTGACTATTTATCTGGTAAATTTTATTGGTGGGAGAAATTACATATTTGAACAACTTTTCATGGCATTAATACACAGTGATGGCAATTCTGCCCAACAATAGCTGGATAAAAGGAAGAAAACACTTCTCTCACATTAAAATCTAGTACATTTTATTGGTAGGAGAAATTACATATTTGAACAATTTTCTAATAGCATTAATACTGTCTCTACCCATTAATAACAAAACAAATAGATAGTAGTTCAGAGAACATGTCTGTCCTCATTAATAGCAAAAAAGATATTATTTGACTATTTATCTCTTACATTTTTATTGCTGGAAGAAATTACATATTTTGAACAACTTTTTTATTACAATAGTATTTTTATTGGTGGAAGAAATTACATATTTGAACAACTTTTTTATTACAATAGCATAATGAAGTGGCCAAGGAGAGGAAAACACGTCCGTCGGCATTAATAGCAAAACAGTGGAGACAGCCGATATAAAGACTAAAGAGGATTCGTAGCATTTCTATGTCCTTCACACACTGTCCATAGCATGGCAATGGACACAGCCGAATTTGTTCGGGGTAAAACCATTCTCATAGTTGGGGCCACGGGCTTTCTTGGCAAAGGTTTGCAGACAATGGTTTTTTGTATCATACTCAATGTAGCTACTAAAATTGTAAGTTTTTAACGTGAATGCCCGCCTAGATTTTTATTATGTATTCATGCAATCAAACCTGGGTTGGATTTTACAGTTTTTCTGGAGAAGATCCTGCGAGTGCAACCAGATGTAAGATGCATTTTTGCACTTATAAGGTCTAAAAATGTTGAGTCCGCTCAAGCCAAACTCCAAAGCCAGGTATAAATATTATAGCACAGCTCGAAAAATAAGGTCAAGCAATACAGACGAGTAACTGTTTCGTGTGAGTTGTTTTATTCTCTGTAGGTGATATCGAAACAGTTGTTTGTGCTTCTTCGAGAGCGTTACAAGGAAGGCTATCAGGAATTCATGGCAAGCAAGATTGTTCCTGTTGTTGGAGACGTGGCACTCACTGATCTCGGAATCGAAGAAAGTTTAAGGGACGAACTCTGTGCAAATATTGATATTGTGGTCAATTCTGCTGCCACTACGAGCTTTTATGAGAGGTCTGAGATACATATAGAATTACGTGGATAGTTTTGAGATACACACATAATTGCATGGATACCACTCTGAGTATTTTCTGTTGGAAATGGTTTTTTAAATTGCAGGTACGATATTGCCATGAAAGTGAATGCATTTGGAAGTAAGAATGTCGTCAACTTTTGTAAACGTTGCTGCAACCTTCAACTTCTCTGCCACATCTCAACAGGTGATTACAATGTCCTGCATTAGGTTCTGATTGCTACTGAAGTTATCCCTTCATAAGATCAAATGATTATTAAAATCTTTATACGATGGGATATCATCTTCAATGATTAATCAATTTTCTTTCTGGTTACATGTTGATCTATGCATATGTTAGCTTATGTTAACGTCGGGACCACGGGTACGGTCAGAGAAGAAGTTGTACGGATGGGAGAAAGGGTTTCATATAGCAGTAGTGAAATATCACTCCCTCAGATAGAGTCCGAATGCAATTTAATAGAGCAGACAATGAGAGAACTGAAGAGTGTTTTAGGTGGAGCGTGGTCGTACGAAAAGGAATCCAAATATATGAAGGAATTTGGGGGACAAAGGTAAATGTTTTTACCTTGTATTTGAAGCTTCTACGTCTTTCAATGCTTAGCGAGAAAAATTGTAAATTTGACTGTGCGAATTTGGGCAGAGCCATGAACTTCGGTTGGCCAAATGCATACGTTTTCACGAAAGCAGTTGGAGAGTTGATGGTAGATTATTTCAGGGAAGATATGCCAACTGTTATCATTCGTCCGACTATAATTGAGAGTAGCTTAAAAGAGCCGTTTCCCGGATGGATAGAAGGCAACAGGTACAAAAGTTTGCCCAAAAGTAAAGAGCTAGATGTTCTAGATATAAATCAATTGTTTTGTTTGTTTTCCATGAACTAGTTAAGATCGTAAAGTAAATTATCTTAGAACCTATTAAAGCATAATCACAAATAGGAAATTCAATGATTGTATAGAACTTAAATAATAATACTATTTAAAGTTGTATTAGGGATGCTTTTAAATTTCTAATTTAAAAATAAATTAATAATAATTTAATAAATATAATATAATAATGAGGTTTATAGTTCATTTATAGATATGATTAGAGTTTGGTTATGGTTACTTTTGGTGTTAGTGTGAAGTTAGGTTCAGGGTTAATCTTTGTTTTAAGCTTCATTTTATAATTATGTCAGTATTTAATTAGAAATAAGGCTAGAGTTATAGATATGATCAACATTTTTTATAAGCATAAGCGTTATTATGACATTTACAATTATTAAGGGTATTTAAGAATTTTGATAAGGTTACCTTTGAGATTCAATTAGGGTTAGAGCTCAATTATGTTAATTTCTAGAATTATGAATAATTTAGATTTTAACTAAATTTGAAATAGGAGGTTATAATATAGATTACACATATAGATTAATGTTATAGGATAAAAATTAGAATTAGAGAAAGATCGTTGTTTTTATATTATTATATTTTAATAATTATATTATTAAAATTTTCTTATTATTATATTATGTCTATTATTTTAGATGGTCTACTAATTGTTCCTTTAAATAATGAGCGTGGGTTTTTATTGTTCTAATATATGATCTTTTTGCTACATTCCTATAGGATGATGGACCCTATACTACTTGGATATGGAAAGGGACGAATCTCATTTTTCCTTGCTAATCCCCACCAAGTGTTGGATGTAGTACGTTCAAATTCATACATTAATTTTAATTTTATATCTTAGCCAACTTACTCTTTTTGTCCCACCAAGTGTTGGATGTAATACGTTCAAATTCATACATTAATTTCATATCTTAGTCAACTTACTTTTTTGTGAGTTGATGTGATTTGTAGGTTACAATTATTCAATAATATGACATTTCACACCTTGTTCTTGGCTCAAATAGATTCCGGTGGACATGGTTGCTAATTGCATGATAGTGTCAATTGCGAGGAATTCTTCACAATCGGGTCTTTTCGTGTATCATGTTGGTTCCTCTCATGTAAACCCATTAAAATACTGCATGATTGTCGACGCTATTTATAACTACTTTTCAGCACATCCATTGACATCTAAGAATGGGGCGATTGTAAGAGTGAAGAAATTACGGTCCCTAGAAAGCATGGCCACCTTCAAATTGTACATGACTCTCTATTACCTAATTCCTCTCCAGGTAATAAAACTTTATCTTACCTTCCATTCAATTTTCTATTGTGATGACTGAGGCATGAATTGAATATTGCAGATACTCTATTTTGTGGATAAGCTTCTACTAGGCTACTTCAGGCTACAATCACTCTATACTCTTCTACTTGATAAGTATAGATTTGCATTGAAGCTCGCTCAATTTTATCAACCCTTTCTTTTCTTCATGGGAACGTAAGTCACCAACTCAATTCTCTTGATTTCCATGTATAAGCTATTTATTTGAATTTTCTTACTGTAAAATCTAAAGTTCTTGGATCTCATGTTCAACAGGTTTGATATATCAAATATTATATATTTGCGGAATGAAATGTTGGAGAGAGATCAGGAGAATTTTGACTTTCATGTTGAAAGCATAGATTGGAAACACTATTTACTCAATTGCCATATCCCTGGGCTTCTCACTTATGTTATGGAAGGATCAAAATAGGAATTTTCCTTTCCATTAGTATTTTTATAGAGATTATCTTCTTCAATGTAAGACATTAATCTAAGATAATTTAGGATTTATTGTTTAATATCTTTTATGAAAATATTTTGTTCTCTTAATTTTTGCTTAGAATGTTCATGGTTTTTCTTATATGGATTTAAATATAATAATTAAGAGTTTAAGATCTTATCTATAAAATATATTTAATGTTAGAAAATGATAATAATAATAAATATTATTATTATTATTGTTATAAGATCAATGAAGAATTTAATGAAGAGTATTATAGTTAATATATTTTTGAATAATGTAAGTTTGGTTTTTAATAGTTTAAGCTCTTATTTATAAAAGAGATTTAATCTAAAAATTTGATATTACAATAATTATTATTATTATTATAAGATTAATGAAAAAGTTAGTGAAGGGTATCATAGTTAATATGTTTTTGAATAATGTAAGCTTGGTTTTGAAAAAAAAAAGAAACCAAGTTTCTTAAGACTAAAAATAATTGATATAATCCTATGCCTTCTCACATGCAAAATCTTGGTGTTAAGATGAAATACCAACTTAGGAAGAACTTTTGTCCCCCTATGTACAACTTTTCATGAATATCTGACATCCAAATTTGTAGAACTGGTTGAAGAGGGATGAGATGCTTGTTAGAGAGCCCATGAAAAGATATTACATAATTTGAGGATCAATATCGAGTTTTTGGTTGAAAAACAATCATCGCAAGAATAGTCAACTAGTGGTCTAAATAGGTTTTTGAAATTCATTAATATTAGTTGGAGGAAAAAAGTATATCATTAGAAACATAGAAAGAAAAAAAAATGGATGAGAGAGGCTCTAGGTCCCCTAAATATATTCAAATCTTTATGATACACCACAAGCTATTTAGGAAAAGCATATACCTTCCAAAAAGACCTTAAGTGTTCCATTGGATTTATGTGTGCTTTTATAATTTGGTATATTGGTTTCTTATTTCTTTAGCTTGACAATAACAATGTTTGGATATTAAATTTATATGATTTGGATGTCATGCCCACATTTTTACCCTAATGATGCATGAGAGTCTCAATTAAACACTCATATTCTCAACATAATAAAAACTAAATGTTACTGACAACACTCATAATAAAATTATTAATTTCTTATTTAAATACATCTTACTTTTAAATAAATTTGTGATATAACATGTTTGAAACTAGGCATACCATGGTCCTCTCTATTCTTCTTGCTTCCATAGTTTCATTCCATGATACAATTTTGTTAATCTTCAAATCTACCATTTCATTGGCTTTGTTGGTTGTTACTATCTAAGATTTGTTGTTGTTACTAAGAAACACCTTATACTGACTATTTTCTCCTCATGCACCTGATAGTTTTTCCATTTTTCCCTCTCCACATTATACTCCATAATCCTTGTAATCTGACCACCAACCAACTAAATGGGTAACTACCTACTCAAACCTATGTGAGCCTTCTCTTTCAAAAAACTTCTATATAATTCTTGGGCTCCTCACTTTCTCTTTTTCCCCTTTTTTCACATGGAACTCTTCCCTTCCCTTCCACACTACCTGCCCCACCCCCCGATGACTTCTCTTATTTATCTCCCCTCTTTAATCGCAAATTACCTTCGTCTCTTTAAATTCCCCTCTATCTATTTCCTTTCATGCTTGCAATCTTCTCTCGTCCTCTTTGTAGATAGGATTTTGTATTCTTGGATGTTACATACCCTCATATTCTATCTTTACATTATCGAATATATGAATATTTTTCTTATTCATAGTTATTTTTAATTATTACCATTCTTTCCCACCTGTTACAAATTATGATTTCCTCTAACTCACGTAGTTGTTAATAAAATCACCAGTTCCATCTACTTCTCTCCTTGTCTTACTCAATCTACTTACCGTCCTATGAAAAAGAAAGGCACTAAGGCAATTTTCTAACTTTTTGCCAAGTTTGGTGTTACATATACCATTTCTTTTCTTTGATAGTTTAAAAAGGCTATTGCATAATCCCTTTTGAGCACAATAGGAAAAAATCTTTGAGATATTCTCTAAAATAATCCACATGTGTTTGTGCTTCTATGATCTATACTAATATATACACAAGTATTTGTAATTAGAAATTTCGACGGGATTCCCTCTCCATTATGCGTTATGCATGCCCAAATTCTCTTTTAAACCACCTATTTGGCACCCGCTAGAAGGATGTTGGCATGAGTTGTGGAATTTGGCTTTATAGTTGTCAATCTAATTTGATTAAGCTTTCTGATAATTTTTAATATATCGATTCATTGCATAATAAAGAATCTAAAATTCTCAAAACTAAAAATATTCATAGATGTTGATGTCATAAAACCAAAAATAAA
The DNA here is from genome assembly GCA_018584345.1 of Thuja plicata. NCBI lineage: Eukaryota > Viridiplantae > Streptophyta > Pinopsida > Cupressales > Cupressaceae > Thuja > Thuja plicata. Next base: position 3,425,068 of record MU224554.1, read on the forward strand.
GAAAAAAGAACCAAAATAATCAAAATGTAATTTTGGTTGTTGTAAATTTTTGGTTCACATGAGATTTTCCTTCAAAAAGCATGCCAAGAAGATAAAAATTTATGAGCATAACTCATAAAATGGAGTTACATAGTTGAGCTACCCCTGTATATTATAAACAACCTGCAACAAACTCTATCATTTTGTTTGGCACATGAGATCATATTTTTTCTTCTGTTATATCATCTTGTTGAAACAATCATCATCCTCCTCCCACAACTTTGATATCTGCTCTTTCCCTCTATCATGGATTTGCATCCACTATTTACCATCCTTCTCAGCCAAGTTTTATTTCCACTCTTTTCCTCTCCCATGGGTTTTGACTAAGAAAAACTTGACCACCTCTACCAAATATCATTGGTTGTATCCTCTACTATTTCTCCATGCAAAAACACAACCTTCTGATACAACTCTGCAAAATCTACTAGCACACCATCTACATCCACGTATAAAATATCTGCAATTAACTGACTTATACACATCTCTTTCATAGAACTGAAAGAATAAAAAATTACCTTTGTTTCAACATCCTCTTTATCTTCTACTACTACAACACCTTCTTCATCACCCCTTTTTGAAAATATAAATTATTCAAGTAGCTCAGCTACATCTATAGTCAACAAAAACAACTCTTCAATCCTTTTGTGTCCTTTCCAAGAAACATGTCATCTTCATTAGGTCCATGATCTACTAGGACTTCATAAACCTCTATGAAAGCCTCTACCTTTTGAACTTATTCTTCTTCTACTATCTCAACAGGTGAGGTATTTTCTCTTGTATCACATACTTTTCCTTCTTCAACCAACTAACTATTCACTGCAACAGTGTTATCCTCTCTTTTCTCTTTATTTGTGTGGCCTACTCTCACTTCTTTTTCCTTCTTGCTAAATTATATTTATTAAAGGATTGATCTACATCCTTTAATTATCTTCCCAATATCATTCCAAGGTCAAAAATTTTACGGGACTGCTCATGACCCACTTCATCTTCTTCTTTGAATTCATACTTTCATCGGCTACAATCACTTTGCACACATTACACTCTTCCTCACAACTCTAAATCTTAATTTCTCATGAATTTTCATACTTAAAATTATCATCTTGAACTCTCCATAATAAATTAACACTTACAAATACAAACTACCTCAGAGTTAGAAATTAGTTTACACAACTCCACTCTTCAGCCTTGGCTGATATTGTAGAGTGCCTCGCATTTGGTGATCTTTCCACATAGTTAGGACCATTGGCGCTAATACCATTGATCTAGGAATATCTCTATTAAATTTTCATATGCTCAACATAATGGAAACCAAATGTTACACACTATTGGTTCTCAAAATTGTAGGTTTTGTTGGACTCTAAGAATATGCCAAACTCTAGGATCAAGTTCAAAAATTAGTCTTGGCCAATGAATGAAATGAACCAAATATGGTTACTATTCCCTCCACTTCAAGCTTTTCTAATGCCTAGGCGGGTCTACCTTGTTTGGATTATAGAAGATTGGTTATATTATATGGATACAACTTTATCCTTCTAAGTATTCTACAAGTTTCCTAACCTAAGTTAAAGCTATAAAAATAAATTGTAAGGTATTTAAAGAGATCGGTGCCTTCTTACTATTGGGTATGGAGGCAAATGACACTTCTGCGGGTTATATATATCACTATACTAGACAATCTTTAAATTCACACCTTATATGAATTTGTCAATTATTTATTTCTTATTATTCAAACACTTCACAACTAGCTTTGTATTTTACTCAAATGACTATATCTTTACATGAAAGAATAAATCAATAGACTACATAGATAAAATGAATTTATTTTATTAACCCGATTCACCCTTGATGAAAAAATTAATGTAAATAAAGAAGAGAATTGAACACTAGAATGTAGAAACAATTATTGCTATTTGAACCATAAAACAAGTCAACTAGAACTTGAAGCATACGTTGATATTAAGTGTGCAATAATGAAAAGGTCTTTATATAAACTTAGAAAGTATGATGCATATATTTTTATTTATAAAATAATGTATTGTTTTTCTTCTCCTATGATATCATCTTCAAAATATAAACACTTCCTTTTATAATGAAGAAAACTATACTTGAAACTTTGTGCCTTTTGTTGAAAAGATATGTCCTAACTACATTGTTTATTTAACAGTAACATTTTTTTTTAACTTCTTCATATAAACCAATTAATAGCTCTTAAATTTTTAACATAATCTTGATGTTTATAAGTATCTATGTTGGTTATAAAGTGCTTCATGATGTATTCCATCTTGTATAACCTATTTGTGAGAACCTTCATCTTTTCCACTATGTGTGCTTCATCACTAATCTCCTCTAAGGCTCGAGGGAGCTCTTGTACTAGCTTTTCAAGTGCCATTTTTCCAAAGGAATGAGTGAGCCATCATCACTATGTAGAATAGCAGAGAGCTTCTCTATATTTTTCTTGTTAAGGAAATCCACACCCTCCACAATCTCTTCTTGAAATTCTTGATATTTTTTAGCAGTTTAGCAATTTTATTCAAATCATCTGTGGGCATATAATCTGTGAGTTTTGTCTCATCCCTTTTACCTCTGATTCTATGTCTAATCCTAGTATGGTCCTTGAGATCCCTACATATGTCCTCCAAAAATTATTAGCATATGTTTGTTAGTCCTACGATCAAATTATTAAAACAGGGGGGGGGGGGGGAATCGNCTCCAAAAATTATTAGCATATGTTTGTTAGTCCTACGATCAAATTATTAAAACAGGGGGGGGGGGGTGAATCGGTAATCTACCAAATAATCCAATTTTATTACCTCTTATACTTAAATCACCATTCATAAGATTAACCTTAATAAGATCAAATGACAATCATAAGCATCCAAATCATTCCATAAAATTGACACAAATTTATCTTCTGGAAATCCAAATAGGGAGAAAACCACAGTTGGGATTAGTACCCATTAAATGATGTACTCTTCTAGAGTATGCCCTCTGAGAAGCTTAACCCTATTAGGGTTTTTTAACAACAATGTTAGGTGCTACCCAGTTAAGGAGTGTTACTTAGGCCAATTAGAAACTTTACCCTATTACGAGTACCTTGGTAGAGGACTTTAAACACTTCTCAAAGTGTCACCTTTTTAGAGGATTTACAACAAAGATTTGTTAGGATCTACCTTGTTAAGGGATTTAACCTGCTACAACTATTAGGGAACAACAAAAATAATGATCTGTAAAATAGCACTACCTCTACTTGATTGGATCCAATGAAGCACACAATCTCTTCTTAATGAACTATACTCTTAACTGACTTGATCGCAACTCACACTTTGCACCACACTTATCTAACACATGATCAACACATTCAACCTTAAACTTAATTCATTATATATGAAATTTTTAAGTCCACCACCTTGATCAAACCCTAAAATAGAATTTAAAAATATCCCACTAAAATCCAATGTGCTATATAAAAAAATTAAATAAAACCAAAAAATTTCCAAGGCCATGTAGGCCTAGAAAATGATTTACAAATGAAATTGTGCCAAGGAGTCAAAAATATTTTTGACCAAACACAAGCTTCCTCAAGAATCTTCTCTAGACACGATCATCAAGAAATGTGATTCTAGATCATCACCTCCAATCATGAAGACACATCACCAGGTCGTGACTAACTCAAACGAATCTACCAAAAAATCAATACTGATTACTGATTAAAGTTTTATCAACTATTGCTCAAGAACACAAACTTTGTAAGGTATTAACAAATCTATCTCTGCTCACTAATTATCTATCCCTCACACCAGTCACACAAATTAGTTGTGATTGAAACTGTATTATCTGAACACTTTTGAACACCATATCCTATGACCGCACCACAAGATACATCAAAGATTTAACAGGACATTCAAATCAAATATCACCTCTCATTAACTATTCTAGCAGTTGAACTATTATACTTCAACTAATAATAAATTCCTCATAAGATAACTCTAGCATTAGTAATCATACATTAGACATCTAGAAACATACCTAACTCTCCAATAATGATATCAACCACCGAAACTCACTACAGCCCATCAGTCATCACAACTATGCTTGGAAACATACAAAGAACACAAAGTCAATACTTGATATCAATGGAAACATAATATTTGATCATCCTTTAATCAAATCTACATCATGAAATATCCAAAACTCACATACCATGACTTCATCATATATTCCAACAATGTCCCCCTTTGGCATTGATGTTGTAACACCCCAAAATTGGCACCTAACAACCTAATCAATTTTGGTGCATTTTCTTATCTTCGAAGTCCTATTGTACTAGGCAAATTCTTCTCCAAATTGACTTTAATTGACTGAGTTTCAAATGCAGAAAACCCAAATTTGCATAAATCTGACATTACACTTAATTCCTAAATCTCAAATGATTATTAGCTAAAATCCCTATGATTAAGTGATTTAATCCTAAAAGTCCTAAGTGCTTTTAATTAAATCAAATCCACCCCCTTTGGCTAATATACATAAAAAGGAATTGAAAGGTTATTTAATTAATTGAATGAATTATCCTCAAAAAGGGATTTCCATAATTCCATATGAAAAGACACTTATGTGTCAATAATTCATTCTTTTATTTTAATAAATATTTGCATATTTGTCTCAATTGGAGAATGAAGAGACAACTGTTTCTTTTCAAGAAACTCTTCATCCTCTCTCCTCGGTTTTCTATAAATTGGACCTCTTTTCTTCATTGTGAGGATCCTTTTTTTTGAGCATCATTACTATAGGAAAATTTAGTGTTGATTTCATTCTTTTAGCTTACTTTCTTAATTAGCATAATTTTCATTTGGAATTGAACATTGTTTAGCTTTGATTCATGATCTACTTGTAGGAGCTAACAATTCAATTTATGCTTTAAAAGCTTTCTATATTGGTTTACTAATCAAATTCTATCTTAGAAAGCATTTCATTTCTAGATTTCAAGCATTTTAATTTCTAGATTAGAGGCATTCAATTTCTTATCTTAATTGCACTTTTACTTCCATAGCTTAATTGCATTTCATTTTTAGACTAGTTGCACTTCAGTTTCATAGCTTAATCATGTCTTAATTCATAGAATAACAGCAATTTCTCATGAACTAGTTGCATACATTCTCATAAATAATGGCTTTTCTTCATCTACTTACACTATAAAATCCTCCGTATTAGTGATGGTCAGGTTGTTGGCTCTCGTTCTGAGGGTAAACTGCAACAA
>MU224554.1:3446090-3474168 GCA_018584345.1 Thuja plicata
TTATCTTCGAAGTCCTATTGTACTAGGCAAATTCTTCTCCTAATTGACTTTAATTGACTGAGTTTCAAATGCAGAAAACCCAAATTTGCATAAATATGACATTACACTTAATTCCTAAATCTCAAATGATTATTAGCTAAAATCCCTATGATTAATTGATTTAATCCTAAAAGTCCTAAGTGCTTTTAATTAAATCAAATCCACCCCCTTTCCCTAATATACATAAAAAGGAATTGAAAGGTTATTTAATTAATTGAATGAATTATCCTCAAAAAGGGATTTCCATAATTCCATATGAAAAGACACTTATGTGTCAATAATTCATTCTTTTATTTTAATAAATCTTTGCATATTTGTCTCAATTGGAGAATGAAGAGACAACTGTTTCTTTTCAAGAAACTCTTCATCCTCTCTCCTCGGTTTTCTATAAATTGGACCTCTTTTCTTCATTGCGATGATCCTTTTTTTTGAGCATCATTACTATAGGCAAATTTAGTCTTAATTCATAGAATAACAACAATTTCTCATGAACTAGTTGCATACATTCTCATAAATAATGGCTTTTCTTCATCTACTTACACTATAAAATCCTCTGTATTAGCGATGGTCAAGTTGTTGGCTCTCGTTCTGAGGGTAAACTGCAACAATCACACCTAATTAGGAGGTAACAGATCGCTTCAATCACATTTGCAGAGCAAAAAATCCATGTTTGTCTTTGTAAATTCATTGATTGTGTAAGGACTATGTTGCGTTTGTGTTGAATCAAGAGGTCCACATTTAGCATGAGATAGATGCTAGCACTCACTTCCTTAGTAGATCAGTTCAACATGAAACATTATGCACGAAATGTTTCTACTTTTGTCTTTCATCGGCTCTATAATTACTCACCCTTTGTCATACATCCTCCCAATTTGACAACAATGACAAAGGAGTTCATAGACTTCTCCCCTTAAGGAGTAGCCTCACAAAATCAACCCAATCATAGATATATTCAATGAATACGCTAGGATTAACGCAACTGCATCTTCTTCTAATTCAACTTAGATACGGGAATGACCCACAACCTACCTCTTAGATACTCAAATGTATCCTTAGGTAATGGTTTTGAGAAAATATCAACAACCTACTCCTAAGTTGGCACATACTCTAGTCTTACTTCCCTATCCTATACATGTTCTTTAAGAAAATGACATTTGATTTCTATATTCTTAGTCTTAGAGTGGATCATCAGATTATTTAAAATGTTAATAGAACTTACATTGTCACAATAGATAACCACTAGTTCAGTTACCTTCTCCCAAATTCCTTCAATAATTTTCTTGATATATACTACTTATGTACAATTAATTGCAATAGCTACATACGAGCATCTTTAACTGTTGATTGAGATATACGATTATGCTTCTTTCTTGTCCAACATACAAGCCTTTCTCCAAGAAAAATGCACCGCCATTTGTGCTCTTTTGATAATCAACATTACCTGCCTAATCAACAATAGTAAACAGATTTTAAGAGAAATCGCCTTAATGTCCATACCACACCGTAATATTCAGTTTCCTTAAGATATTTGAAGATTATCTTTACTACAACAAAATGAGATTCCTAAGGATTATAAAAAATCTTGCCACTAATCCAACTATCTGTGCTATTTCAGGTCTGCTGTGGCCTACATAGTGCAGCATAATGACTATGGACCAATAAGTGTCTCATCCATCTCTTTAGATTGATCTGACTTTGATAATTTTCAATCGGTTACTAGAGGGGTACCAATCAATTTTGAGTCTTCAATATTTCCCTTACATATTTGGATCGACTAATGTAGACACTCTTCATCTATTTAACTTGCAATCCAATGAAGAATTTGATCTCACAAATCATAGATATCTTGAATTCTTTCCTCATCTCATCTACAAATGATCTTCTCATCTCTTCATTGCCACAAAAAATGATATCATCTAAAAATTATTACCTTTTTTTTACCTATGGCTCAAAACAGGAAGAGTTGTTTACATTTGTAAAGATAAGAAATGAAAAATCTAACATCCACTTGTGAGAGGATAAATACAGATCAACTACACGTTAAGTGCACAAAATGAATAAAGTAGAAACAAAAAGAGAAAAGGAAAATTGATTTGATAATATGTTTGCTCCATGTGCAGGTATAGGTTCATTGATTGAAGATCAAAGGATAGAGTTGTAAAATTTGAAAGGGATATAACACCATTACATGAAAGCTTTTCATTTGGAAGCATATCATCTTGGGGCAGTGGAAGATAATGTTTAAACTATTGAAGGGACATTAGGTTTTGTAGTGAAACCTTCTATATCAGAATAGAGAGGCTAAGGGATTCACAGTTTCATGGTATCAGGGTATAATTCAATATTTTTGGGTTCTTCAAAGAGATCAAAACAAAGAGCCTCATCACATGCAGGTATAGTTGTAGTAGGAAGTCAAAACTCCATAAGGGGAATTTATCCCACATTAGCCTTGTGAAGTTCTCATTTAGTGCTTTTATATGCGAACTCTATCTTAACTAGTAACCAAAATCACTTGATTTTAGTTTACTCATGCATTTGGAGGTATCTAAACAATGACGTGGATGGGATAACAAAGAATGTTTTCCAACTGTAAGGACTTGGCATGGCATCTGGACTATTGCATGCTAGATTGAAAATTATTTAGGCTATACCATGTGGATAATGACATAGCAGATGGAAGAGATGGAAACAAGCGGTTATCATGAGGTCACATGTTAGTAGTCAACATAAAATGTTGAGAACTCACAATATTAATTTTTGTGTGTTCATGGTTCAAGTAGGCAGTTAAAATATAACACTCGTGAGCACGAGATGGTCATTATCATGAGTTCAGGAGATAATAAGGTGATCGGGAGATTAAGCCAAGACCTGGAAAGTAGCGTTCATCGTGTCATTGTGAGGGTGACAAATGGTTAAGAAAAGAAACTGAGACCTTGAGATAACCGCCAGTCGTGAGGTCACTAAGTTAATTGGTATTTAGTAGAGAAGACCGAGAGCTCTCAAGTGATAGTTTGACCCAAGGTCGCAAGATCAAATTATAGTTAAGCAATCAAGTTGAGGCCTGGAGAAACATCATTTGTGTGGTCACAAGGCTAGCTAGTGGTTAAGGGTGTAAGTGGTGAGTTGGCAATAGCTTGATTCGCTAGGTCATGAGATCAGATAGAAGATAACAATGTAAACTAAGATATAGCAAGTGATAGTCAGTTACTAGCTCATGTAGTTTAAAGACGGTTAACAAAAAATATCACAAGCTAAAGACTAATAGTTTTCAAGAGGTCATGTGATCAACATGCATTAAGGAAATGAAGGCGTAAACCAGTGATAGTGGGTTGTCACTAGGTCATGAGGTAGGATGGAAGTCAGAGGAAAATGTGGAGAACTAGAGAGATCTATTAGTCACTAGGTCACATGTTTGTCAGGAGAGGTACTGATGTAGATGGACGAGAAAACCAAATGGTTCCACATGGAGGTCAAGGATGTCATCGAATAGTAAAGGGAATAATTTGTTACTTACGAGGTAGTTATAGGATAATTTGGAATGCTAATTAGAACATGCATGCATATGGAGAAATTTGACAACATTTTTGAGGCATATTCTACGAGTCTTGCCACCTTTTATGCATATTGAATGGTGAAATCTAAGGTTAGGTTCTATGGTTGAGTTTGAGAGGCGGTTTAGTGTCAGTTCAAATCAGATCAGTTCTACATGAGTTCTTTTCATACATGGGGGCTCTTGTAGTTTTTGTAGTTAGCCACAGTTAGCTTTGGATTTGATGCAAGCTTTCTATAAGGATTTAGTTTTATTCTTTTAAGAATTATTCATTCATTGGGCCAGATTTTTTAAATCTTGCAAATTCTAGTTGATTGTATTGAGAAGATTAATGTTTTGTAGCAGATTTTCCATCATTACTCAATAAATATTATACATTTCCTTCTCATTTTTTGTTGCATTGAACTATTTATTGTAGGTATTTGGTGAGATATTGTGTTAATTAATTTATTTTTTCAAGCTTCTTTCATTGTTAGATGACAATATTTAGGTAAATTATATGTGGGTATCTGATTCTGTCTCCCATTTGTATGCTAGAAATTGAGAAAAAAACAATGTTTTTCTTTCAAGGTGTCAAATACTGAGTCCTGTCATAAGAATCTCTTTTGTATATACTATCAATTTGATTTTTTGAGCAACTTTTTGTATTTAAGAAGTAATTTTGTGACAATTTATAGATGCATGTCATATTGGTATTCATTTGGTACATCCCCTATTAGTTTAGAGGAGTTTCTTTTTACAAGCAATATTTCTTCCCCTTTTGTCGTCAAATCATTAAGTTTTAATTGAATATCAATAAGGAACTGGCCTTGTAATCTTGCAAATTCAGTCTCAATCACTTCTCCCACCTTTGAGATTGTTTCCATGTTATGGCAGGATAGCTAGATTTCACATCTTTCTATAAGCACAAATCTCGATCATAAATAGTTTCTGGCATGCCCGGTGGGACCTTTACTGACACTCAATTATTTGGAGCTTCATATTTTGGTGTGAACAATAACATTTCATCCTTTAAGGAGGGAAATATTTAGCGCCTGGTGACTATAATTTGGTTTATTTTAAAGAGATCAAGTGTTTGAAACTTATTAGAAAGGTACAAACTAGGTCTAACAGGGAGAAATTTGGTTATGAAGAACTCCAACTAGCAAGAAGAGGATGTAGGACAGAAAAAAGAGGTGGAAAAATAATTTAAAATACTAAAAGAGCAGCCCCTTCTAATTTTGATCCTATAGTTATAGCTTTTGGAAATCCTCTTTTTGTATGTTTTTAGACTCCAATAGATCAAATGCCAAAAGATTTGTTTTTCATAGCAGGTCCACAATACCTAGCAGCTTTGTTTATGAATTTCCAGCACTAAATACATCCTTACCAAAAGAAAGTGTAGTTTTCCATCAATTGTAAGTCATTATTTAGAAGTAGTTCAAGCGGTACTAGTTATTATACAACCAGTATTACAAGCTGCAGTTCAATTGGCATGCCCAATGCCACCTTGAAATTGGCCTTTCATGGATTTTAATCAAGGAAGTCCATTGAACATTTCAAATCACCATGCTATTCTGGCTGCATCTTTGAAATGATTACCATTCTTTTCCAGAGAAGATCGTGTGATGACCATAGATCACAATAGGGACGTAGCTTCCTTATGTGGATTTCATCCAGTAGTTGAATGAGATGTAGACTTGAAGCTTCATTCAGGGGTAAGGCCCTACAATGGTTATGTGGTCTCCTTGTTAATTCTATCTCCACATAGGATGAATTAAGTGAGCAATTAAATCAGCAATTTGAAGATAGATTTGATCATCTTTCATTGGTAGAGAAGTTGACTACTATGAAAATGGCTACATATGAGCATATGTTGGATATGAACTATCACTTTTGAAATACCAAGAACAGGATTCCAACTCCTGTAAAACCCTCTAACGATTATGCATTTTTTCTATTTTACCTAAAGGCACTAAATAGCAATATTTCAGTGTTGATTCAATTTGTGGGAGGTAATAAATACCTATAGCATTTGATATTGTTATTAGGGAAAAAAATAGTTGGATTTAGGATGGAAATATTTCTCCTAGGCCTCCTATTCCCTTTTATGTAGAAATACAACCAACTACAAAGGTTGTACCACCAGTAGTAGGTTTTGTCCTGATATTTGAAACATAGAATCCTTAAATTGTAGCAAAGCAAAATGCTGCAACAATGTCTTTTCATGAGTTTAAGGATCTCAAAGAGAAAAATAAAAAGAATCCAAAAGATGTTGGAGACATATGGAAACAATATTAAAAGCTTGGAGAGATAGCAAAATCAGGCAAAGAGGCCAAGCGAAGCACCATATTAGTATAATAGACCTAATTATCAAGCTTGAAATCAAGATCAAACAAGGAACTACAATCAAAAGGCAAGTAAGCCCTATATTTATATGATTCTGAGCAATTCAAGAGAGCTTATAGTTGTACCTCAAAACAACATTGCGCAAGAAGTATAAAATTGCTTTGTTTGCAATCAACCTCATTCTTGGATAAGTTGTCCCAAATCTTCTACAAGTCATGCAATCGCCTTGAAAAATGAGGTATCTCAATAAGATACACCTAAAGATACTAATCAGAAAGGTAATCCTAACACTACACTGATGAATTATGAAAAAAATAAACATATTGAAGCTAATTATGCACAAAATCAGACTTGGGTACCTGTAGCAACCAATACAAGGTCAAAAGAAAAGACCTAATGATGGACAACAAGCTAATAAAGGAAATGATCGGTAAGTTTCAAGTGTTCAAGGTCAATAACAATCTTATAATGTACAAACTATTCAACCAGCATAAAAGACTCATCAAATGGCTGCTAAGGATCAAACAAAAGCCTCAGATTAGCATGCACAAGGATTAAAGGTTTCCGGTGTACCAAAAATACAACAAAAGGTTAGTACTAGTAATTTCAATATTGTTGAACAATTGGAGAAAACAAACATAAATGAGTCTATGTGGGATGTCTTAGGTCTTCCTTGGAAACAAGACATCTTTCTTGAGGCACTACACTATCTTTCATTATTAAATGAGGTACCAGAGAAACAACCACTTAAAGTTATTCTTGCTGATAACAATGCCAAAGGGAAATAACCCAATGTACTTAAACCACCTCCATTCTATATTTCAGTGATTATTGGACAATACTTAGTACCTAATTGCATGATTGATTCATGTACAAATAGTTCTGTAATGCCCAAATAAATTGTAGACATGTTGGGATTATAGTATGAGCCAATGGAAAAAAGGGTAGTACGACTAGATGGGACTTCTATCAATGATCTTGGGGTTATAAAAAATCTAAGTATTACCTTACATGCTTGCCCCAATTATGCTATCCCTCAGGATATCTATGTGATTGATCTACCTATGTATTTTTCTATAGCCTATCTTTGGATTTTATAGCCAAGATAGTAGGGTATTTGTCATTAGATTGGTTACACATGATTTTTAGGACCAGGTATGGGATAAAGGTCACTGTTCCATCAGAACTAGTTGCAAAATATTATATTGAACCATACAACCCAAATACTGTAAATGGATCCATTTCTATTTTATTTGATTATGAATATGTTTATATTGTTAAAGAATGTAAAACACAAGTGGAGGACATTCCAGATATAGTTTTGGAGGATTGGGAAGCAGAGAATAATTATGATGTTCAAATAGGGCAATCTAAGGAGGTAATTTTTGGAAATTATCTTATTCATGAACATGTTGGTTTTAATCCTAATATTGCAACATATACATGTGTCAGCAATCTGATCACTTGGTTGATGATGTTTGGTAGTTGAATTTTGATGGATCACAAAATAGAATTGGTGTAGGAGGTGGTTGCATGTTAATTTCACCTTCTAATGAAAAGTACTATTCAACTTTCATATTTTCATTTTGTTGTAGTAATAATACAAAAGAGTATGAAGCATTGATTCATGGTCTTTAGTGGGCCTAGAAAAGAGGTATTTGATGTTTCATGTTATTTGGAGTCTCGGAGCTTATTGTGAATCAGGTTAGAGACATCCATACCATTAAAAATGAGTTGTTGAACTATTACAAGCATAGAGTATGGGGCATTATTAAGTAATTTAAAGCTTTTAATTTGATGTCTATTCCAAGGAGCATCAATAATCATGTTGATCAGTTAGCAGCCATTGGTGCACAGTGTGAAATACTAACTGAGATCAGTAAAAATATAGGACAAAACTATGTTAAGGTAATTTTAAGATCCTATATGCCAATAATATTGAAAATTGGTAGGTCTTTTATTCAGACAAGCAAATAGTAAACATCTTAAGAGAAGAGGTTGTTTATTCTAACACAAACCAACAAAATCTAAGAGATCAATATGAAGATCAAGTCATTCAGTTAAAGACAAAAAAGATTCCCAAGGGCCTAGTAAGCTTGGAATCCATTTTTAATACTGATGATCAGCTCAGAAAAGAAAAATTCATCTTACAAATAAATGAAGATCACTATGAAGACATTGAAATTATCAAAGGTAAGATGCTGAAATTAGGCAAGGTATACACTTTTGAGGAAATACATGCTTTTGTAATACTTTGTCAAGAATTAAATGACATATTTTCTTAGGATTATTCTTATTTAAAAGGTTTTGATCCAAGTATAGTACAACACACTATTGAACTTGAACCAAATGCAAAAATAGTAAGACAAAAGTAAAGACCGAATAATTCAATGATTGAGCCTCTCATGGTAAAAGACTGGAAAATTTTGATTAATGAGAAACATTGTTTTTCTCATCAAACACACTTCAAGGGTGTCCAATCTTGTGCTAGTTAGAAAAAAAGAATGGAGAAATAAGACTTTGTGTTGATTTTTGTGATTTAAACAGAGCATCACTAAAAGATAGGCACCATTTTCCTTTTATGGAGAAGATTTTACAAGTTGTTTCTATTGGGATAATGGAGAGGTGAGTAAAAATAGGGGATGGGTGAGTCAATACCCTTAAAAAAATTTAACACTAATCTTTGTAACCAAATTTTTTTTTAATAACCGACTAAGTAGATTGCATACACCAAACATGTAATGTCAATGCTGAAATGTAATTCATGTAAAGTAAACAATAAACATACATAAAATTTGAGTACAGATGACACTAATATTTGGTATCGCAAAAAACCCCTATTAGAAGGAAAAAACTAAAGTGGGGATGAGACCCACAAAACTTCACTACTTCAGTAAATAAATTATCATGTTAAAGCTTACAAAGATTTGATCACTTCTGGTGATTTTACCCTGTAAGGAGTAACAATGAGAGCGATTAGATCTACCTTGTGAGAGGATTTAGCAACACAATGTATGTGTGCCCTCGATTATGTTATTTTTACAAAAGATGGTGAAGTCTACTCTGTTAGGAGATTTCAGTATAGTTACAATAGTTAGAGAGTAACAAAGTTGTGTGATCTAAATGAATTACAATCTCTATATTGTTGATACAGATCCTTTAAGTGCAATAAAATATATCACCTTAATGTGAATGATAATACCTTGTCATTTGTTCTCCTCTGTAGCCATGCCTCTATTCTATAAATTGAATTTTGCATTGTAACCCTTGTCTGAACTCTGATGTCTGTAGTATGGCGGCTACTTGATCATTATTTGATCAACATACATTACAAATGACATCATAGTATTACATATATAAAAATACTTGACCTAATTAGGGTTTCACAATAACTTACAAAACCTAACATCAATGATGTACAAAATTTACCTTCATCATCTAAACATAGGAGATATAAACAATTAATGTTGTGAATCTGTAATTAATGTTCTCCTTGATCAATGTAAATCGTTATCCAGGTCAGAAAATAGTTGTTACCTAGATTGATGTGCCATAAAAAACTTTTATGTGACCTCTGGTCCACTTGGTAAATGTTGTCTCTCGGTGCTCGGCGTTCTCTGTGTGTCTCGATGAATACTATGTATCTTGGTTATACTATGTGCTCAGTGTAGACTATTTCTTGGTAATGTTTGTTATCTTGGTAATCAATGCACTTGGTTAACTTTGCACATGATCAGTGCTCCCGGTTAACTTTGTGCTTCGGTGATTATACCATCTGGTCTTGTCTATGACTTTGTTAATGACTATCCATTTGAATGCTTGGATACTAATGAAAACCTTCAAATATTATTTGGAGTAACAATCTCCTCCTTTGGCATAAGTATCAAAAAATTATATATGTAGATGTAGTGTACAGATGACAATTGATACATAGTGGGTCCCCCTTTTTACATTCTCGGTATATGTATATGACTCCCCTTAATTATAGTTTTTCCCTTTACTATACATATATCCATATATTTTCCCCCTTTTTGAAAATAATGACAAAAGAAATAAAACTTACAATTTGTCAAAAATGTTAAGATGGGATTGCTTCAGAGTTTCCATTAGCTTCTCCCATTTCTCCTTTAGGTGATCAAGGGTCAATAGCTCTAATTTTAGCTGAGCATGCATATCATATATATGCTTTTGATAACTGACAGTTCTGGGGTGGCAATCAGGTTCTTTCCCAATGTCACATTTTTCTGAATCATAACTAAATGCGGTAGTAACATGGCCTAGAGCTCATGTACCTATTCTCTATTTTTTCCTCTTCCTTTTTTAGTTCAAGTCCAAACTGCTGAGTTTGTAAAAATTTGGTGTTTATGCATCTGTAATGCATGTTGCTCGGTTGACAGACTTGTAGCACTATCTTTTAAATCATTGTCTAGTGTCTTCATCTTTTCACTAATCTTAGTAGTGAAGTGATCTAAAGTGCATAAATTCTATAGAATTGTAATGGCTTCATATATAATAGTTTCTAAACCATTTAGAAATTATGACATTGCTACCTTGTTTACTACCACTACCTGGCTAATTTTCTCAATAACTTTATACTAAATCTTATTTTCTTCTCTCTCTTCCAATTTCTACTTGACATCAATATCTCGACTGTTTATTGCCTCGGTGAGTAGTGCAAGTTGATCAAGGATGGGGTTTGATTCATCTATGTTTACATATGGAACAACTTGCATTAGAATCTCCTTAGTGGTCTCTAGGACCTGTCCGCTTTTGTGTTCTTTCCTCAGCTTATCTTGTGCTGCTTTTTGGGTGCATAATTCTCCATACCTTGTCAAAGTGTCAGGGTCAAGTGTCTATGGATCACAATCAGGAATTCCAATGATTTCATGAAGTGTCACGTGACCCTTGCTTCCTTTCTTCTTTTTCTTTTTCTTCTTCTTCTCTTTTGTGCTTTATGAATGAGTTAGTGTAAATGTTAGTTGAACCTTTTTCTCAGTTTCTTTCTTTGTTGGCTCGATACTTGGTGTGATGACTTGAGAAGGTGCCTTAGTAGTTGACCTGGTGTCACTAGTAGAATTATCTATCATTGTTGTTTCTGTGTTACCTTAACCTTTGTCTGTTGTATTAGTGGTATCTTTTGGTGGATCACCTTGTGTTTTCCCATCACTATGCTTGGTTTGTGTACCTTGTGTATCACCATTGTCTTTAGTTGTGTCTGTAATCTACTCGAGTGTCTTCTTTTATGCTTCATTCTCAATATCAATATCTTGTACCAAGATAGGAAGATTGTCTGATACCATTTATTCGGTGACCTCTGTTGTATCCTTTTCATCCATGTTATCGATAGCTCCAATTGTTTCATCTTCTTTGGCCTTATCATCAGGATCACCTTCAGTTATATCATTAATTGTGATCTCTGGATGTCCTAGATTTGTCAATAGTGCAAGAATACCATCTAGTACAATTTCAAATGTTGCATCATCAATTGTTATATGTTTTGTACTCAGTCGATGTTATCGATTGTAGATGCAAATTCCTTTTCTTCCTCGGTATCCTTGGTATCCTCGAGTAGATTTGGTTGTTTGTTCCATATTTTGGTGCTCTCTACATCCAATTCCTTCAGATTTCCTTGTAGGATATTCAATTTTCATGCTTTCTTAGGAAATTTCTTGGCATACTACTGCATAATATCATCTATTTTCTCTAGTGTATACTCAACCTTAATTAGAGTGATAATTGGCTCTCATTTGTTTCTTAGTGTTGAGTATATATGTCCATCGAGCTCATATATTATCATATAATTTAGATGGAATGTATGTATGAAATCCAACAGGGACTTGTTTGAAGTTTATCATCATACTTATGATAGCTTCTTCAAGTTTATCTTTATGCTCGGTAGTCAGATCTTCATATGCACCTACCTTAGGATTTCCTAGCCATCTAGTTGTTCTAATTACCTCTTCAATTTCATCAATGATTTGTGATGATTTGTTCTGTACAACCTTAAATTGTTCAGGATTATCATTAGAACCATCCTTATCATCCTTATTCCTCACATATTTCTTTCTATGTCTTGGTGCTTTGGTTTTCATTTTCCTTTATTAATAGGTGAATTTTGGTGATGGCCTAGTTATCTTTGAAACTCCTATATTTAAAGGTGGTGAATTTGTTGTCACCGATTTTGATCTTGTCCTTGCTGGAGACTTAATCTTTATGCTTTTTCCCTTTTTGGCCTTTGTGCCTCAACTTTTTCTTCATCGAACTCGGTGGCATCAACATCTTGTTTGTGTTCATCACCTTTACCAGCTGAGGTCTGCTCCTTGGTGTCATCTACTAACTTATCCAATTCTTCATCTGTGATAGACAATTTCCTTTTTAGGGTCTTGACTATCTTAGTCTTCTTCCTACCCATATTTTCAACTTGTAGACCAATATATATTTAGGTCTTTGCTTCATCATTTGTGTCAAATCTCATGGTAGATTTGTCAACTCGTTCATTCAACAATTTCTCTATTGCTTCTGAAGCTATGTCAATGTCTAATTCATATTCCATAGGAGGTAGCCATGTTGAACTCGGTTGTACTTCTTTGATGAGAGTATTATCAGTGTCAACCAAAAAATAGATTTCATATTTGAATTTTTCTACCAACTCCATTGGTATCCTGGATAGATCTTTTCCATTCTAGCTTTGAACTTAGAAAAATACTCAATTATAACAGGTTCAAAATTTATCCCTAGACTTATGATAAAGTCACTGATTTGCAGTGTAATCAGTTGGTTTGTCTTCCATTTTTTTGTGTAATAGCTCAGCTAGGTCAAGTTGTAAACCTTTCTTTACAATCTTGTATGCAATGTCAATAGCTCTACATGCGATATTGTTTGACCTACTTGACTAGAAGATCTTATATCTAATACCATAATCACCAAACCTTAGATCAGGATCATTGATGGAATTGATATGTAGACCTCTACCATCCAACTCGGCTTGTATAAGCTTTTCATTCTCGGTTCAGGGCAGATGCTTTAGGGCTTTACATTTATCCATTTTGGGATACCTGGTTACTACATGAACAACATCTTTGCTGATCTTTTTCTGCTCATCCAGCAAGAGCTTTCCATCATGAACTCAGCTCAAAACAATGCATATCCATTCAATTTTGAATACCTCTGGGAAATTTAGGGCATTGGTTAACCCTTTGACCTCTAGATGTTTATGATCGTCCTTGAGTTGGTTGTCTATGCATAGTGACTAGTAAGTTGATATAAGGTCAAAATCCCCTATTTCACTGATCTTGCAGTGAATGTATGCTCACACATCTTGAACTAATATAACCCTAGGCGGTATCGTGAAGAACATGCCTTTGTCATTGGGTTGGGATACAACCTATGGATGTATCTTGTAGTTTGGCTCTCTACAATTGGAATTCTCAACAAGAATTACCTTCTTCTCTTTGTCCATATTTGCCTTCATAGTTCAAGATGAGGATGCCATTGATGTTGATTTAGCGCTTCCACGAAAGTTCTCAAAATAACTCGATAAGTGAAGATATGTACTACCTATCCTCTTAACTACTCGAAATATACTTAGAATCTCTGTAAAATGCTTGAAATACTTTGCTAAAATTTCTCTATCTATTTCTCTGTTCTTCTCTTCGATCGATGTGTGAAAAAATACGTTTACAACCCGTAAATTTATACCAAATAACTTTAGTTGGTGCAATAAATTCTCTTTACCAACCACTTGGTAGACAAACACATACTCAGTTAACACTAGTCATACTTCAGCTCAGTGAGTGAACCAAATGCTCGGTTTCCTCAATAACTCATTTGGCTCTCACATATTCACCGACTGGCATTACTAACTCAGTACATATTAACCGACTCAACTAGATCATAGTAATCAAAATAATAATACCATAGTGCATCTTAATTCATGCTAATTTGGCATTTTTACATTCAATATAGGAAGTGATGTAAGATATATCTTTGTATAACATAGTTCCATACCTGCTTGTATTGCTCAGGTGGAGATGGTGGAACCACCTAATTCATCAGATGAGGTGTGAACGAATGTTGTTCTTGGTCCTGCATTATCATTTGATTCTTTCCTCTATATTTGATATCTAATCCTCATGATCTCTTCAATTGTGTTCCCATTTCCATAAGTATTTATTCTTTCTGCACAATCTCTGCTTAAGTGTCCAACTTTGTGACAGTGTGAACAAGTCATTCCGGAGTTTGATCAATTCCTAGACTTAGTTCACCATTTTCTCATACATTTTTTTGTTATATTTCCATATGTACCATATGTTTTGCAAATACCCCAAGTGTTTTAATCCCATGGATAAGAATTACCTTGTCTTCTCGATTGATTTACCATTTCTTTCTGTCCTTTCGGTTTCCATATTTGCTTCATGGTTTTCTTGCATGCTTGTGATGTGTGACTATTAATGTTGCAATTCCAACAATATTAATCCATGTATGGTTTCTACTGTGATTTTTTCAACTTGGATCTACATTCATGTGCTTGGTGTCCATGATTATTATAGTTATAGAAATTTCCATTAAATTTAGGAGGGTTTCTAGAAATACCCTTTTGCTTTTCTCCTGCAAACATTTGATGTGTGGCCTAGTTTTCCAAAGTGATGTAAAAAGGGCTTCTTTGGCTTTGGACTTAGGTATACATTCATTTGTTCAGCTTGATTTGATGATTCTTCTTTCTCAGTATACCGTAATCTAGTTTTGTTGTTTAGTCTTCTTTGATAGTGCATAGATTCATCCATTCTCTTAGTACTTTCTTTAGATCTCTTAATCACTTCAATATGTTGTTGTAAAATCTTTCATTCATTTCTTAGTTTTTCATTCTCTTATTTCAATACACCAATGTCTTCTTGGCTTCTACCAAGCTCAATTATTCACTCGGTTTGCCTCATGATTCATAGAAACCACTTGATTGGTGATCTGAAAGTAATGTTCAGTAAGTCTCAATATCTCAGATTCCTTTTCTTGTAACTTTTCAATCATCTATCTTCTATCATCAACAACCATATTTCTATCTTGTTCAAATTTCTTTGCATCATTCAAGACTTCAACCATTCTAACCATTTGTGTATCTTGACTGATCTGTAGTGCTTTCACTTGTTTAGTAAGTTATTGATTTCTCTTAGATATCTTTGATATGATTCCTTCTGATGCATCAGATATGCTACTAGATTCAGATCCAGATGTTTCAAATGGGTCATGAATCTCTTCTTCCTGATAATCAGTCTCATGACAGTGAAGTGCCATGTCATTTCTCTAAATCAACATCTCCCTAAGTTTCTCTTTGGCTTCTTTGGATTGTGACATAGATCTGTAGCTATAACTTCTGATTTTCAATAGTTTTATCAAGTGTATACCTTTCCATTGTAAGGTATTTTCTCTTCAGTGATTAAAATTTATAAACAAGAGAAATAACTCTGATACCAATTGTTGGGATAATGGAGAGGTGAGTACTAAGAGGGGAGGGGTGACTCAGTACCCTTAAAAAAATTTAAACTAATCTTTGTAACCAAACGTTTTGTAATAACTGATTGAGTAGATTGCATACACCAAACATGTAATGTCAATGCTGAAATGTAAATGCATGTAAAGTAAACAATAAACATACAAAAAAATTGAGTACACATGAAACTAATATTTGGTATCACAGAAAACCACTGTTAGAAGGTAAAAACTACAGTGGGAATGAGACCCAAAAAACTTCACTACTGCAGTAAATAAAGTAGCATGTTAAAGCTTACAAAGATTTGATGACTTCTGGTAATCTTACCCTCTTAGGAGTAATAATGAGATCAATTAGATCTACCTTGTGAGAGGATTTAGAAACATAATGTATGTTTGCAATTGGTTAAGACATTTTTACAAAATATGGTTAAGTCTACTTTGTTAGGAGATTTTAGTATTGTTACAATTGTTAGAAAGTAACAAAGTTGTGTGATCTTAATGGATTACAAGCTCTATATTGTTGATAAAAATCATTTAAGTGCAATAAAATCTATCACCTTAATGTGAATGACAATACCTTCTTCTTTGTTCTCCTCGGTAGCCTTGCCTTTGTTCTGTAAACTAAATTTTGTAAAGTAATCCTTGTCCGAAAAACCCCTTTCTAAACTTTGATGTCCGTAGTATGGAAGCTACTTGATCATTACTTGGTCAACATACATTACAAATGACATCGTAGCATTACATATATAAATATCCTTGACATAATTAAGGTTTCATAATAACTTACAAAACCTAACATCAATAGGGTACAACATTTACCTTGATCATCTAAACATAGGAGATATAAACAATCAACGATGTGAATCCGTAATCAATGTTCTCCTCAATCATTGTAAACTGTCATCCAGGTCGAAAAAAATTTGTACCTAGATTGATGTGCCATAACAAAATTTTATGTGACCTCTGGTCCACTCGGTAAATATTGTCTCTCGATGTTCGGTGAAAACTATGTATCTCAGTTATACTGTGTATCTCAATTATACTGTGTGCTAGGTAAAGACAGTTTCTCGGTAAAGTATGTCTACTTGGTAATCACTGCACTCGGTTAACTCTATGTGTGATCAATACTCTTGATTAACTCTGTGCTTCAGTGATTATACCAACTGCTCTTCTTTATGACTGCTACCGATTGTCCATTTGAATGCTTGGATACTAATGACAACCTTCAAATCTTATTTGGAGTAGGAGTTTCATGTCTAGAGTGATTTTATTGCTAGATATATTTCTAGGCTACAGTCAAATACTTGTGAAGGAGGAGGATAGATACAAGACATCATTTGGAACCAAATAGGGTACAATGGCATATCATAAAATTCCATTTGGACTTTCTAATGCTCGTGTTACGTTCCAAAAATCCATTGACAAGGCATTTCAAGGTTTGATATATAAGATAGTATTGTTTTATTTAGATGATATTACTTTTTTTACCAAGAATCCAAAAGATCATCTAATGAATTTGAAACAAATATTTGAGAGGTGTAGAGAATATGACATTTCCTTGAATCCCCAAAAATGCATATTTTTTGTTCATGAAGGGAAGTTACATGCTTTCATTATGTCAAAAGAAGGAATACCAGAGATCCTTAAAGATTAAGTGTAATTGTAGCTTTTCCATTACGAGTCCTTAAGAAGGTGTTACAAATTTTCTTAGGAAGAATCAATTTTTTCATAAGATTCATTCTAGATATTTCTGAATTATTAATATCTTTAATTCTCATGCTTAAGAGAAATATTACTTTTTGATGGGCAAAAGATGGTAAAAGAAGTTTTGAATTGATCAAGGGAGCCCTAGTTATTGCCCCAATATTATTAAATCCAAATTTTGCAAAGGATTTTACTTTATATGCTAATGGAAACATAGATAACATTACTCCCATGTTGGTACAACAAAATGATCAAGGAACATAACAACCATTAGCTTTTTTCAGCCAAGCTTTGAAAGATTATGAGTTAAAATATTAATTTATTGAGAAACATGTGTTAGCTATTATAAGAAGTGTGAAAAAGTTCAAACACATGCTTTTATAATAATAGAATTAATTTTCTAGTTTCTCATCCTTGTGTGAATGAGTTTTAGCAAATGAAGATTTAAATACTAGAAGGGTAGGTTGGGTAACAAAGGTGATGGAATATGATATTGATATAAAAGTAAAAAATATTGCTCGAGGCAAAGGTTTGTTTACAAAGAGATGGTTGGAAATGGAGGCATCATTGAAAATGTAGAAGAAGAGGTTGTTTCAGCTCTCTAAGATCAAGTACAGATCGCTAATCCAAATTCAGAATCTGATTGGGTAAGTGACATGAACAATTTTATGCTTACTGGTCAATGTATTGAAGGTTTAGATGGATCAAAACAAAGGTACTATAGATTACAGTCTATTCCTTATGTTTTATTAGATGAAATTCCTTTTTAGGAGGGATTTCAATGGTGTGATACTTAGATGCATTAAATTAGATCAAGTTGATAAAATTTTGCGTGAGTTTTACTAAGGGTCAGCTAGAGGGAACTTCTCATCAAGAGCTACAGTCCTCAAGGGGATGAAAGGTGGTTATTATTGGCCAAATTTGTTTAAGAATTTATTTTATTGGGTTAGGAAATGTAGAGAATGTGCGGTATTTGAAGGAAAAGAAAGGCTAGTAGCACTTCGCTTGTAGCCAATTCAAGTGAAACAACCATTTGTGAAATGGGGTTTAGATTTCATTAGGGTTATAAACCCATCATTAAGTGTTGGTAATAAGTGGGTATTGACTTCTATGGATTATTTTACCAAGTGGACAGAAGCAGGTTGTCTAAAGAGACAAATGAGAGTACTATTTTGAATTTTTATGAAGATCTCATTTGTATATTTGGTGTTCTAGATTCAATTATTTATAACAATTCTCTAGCATTCATAGGAGCTAGAATATGAGAGTGGGTTGTTAAGAATAGTGTTTTCTTGAATACTTCATGAAATTATTACCCATAGGGTAACTGACAATCCAAATCAATAAACAAAAATCTGATTCGGATCATAAAGTGTTCAATGGAAGGAAAATGAGAGAGCATGTCATACAAAGCTCAAATAAGCACTGTGAGATGATACGATAACTCCTAAGAAATAAATAGGTACATCTCCTTATGTTTTTCTTTAAGGAAAACAGGAAAGGTTTCCTATTTCAATTGAATTTGCAGCACTTGATTTGATAAATCAGTTAGACATGGTTGATGAAGAACCAATGGCAGCAATGTTAGCTTAGTTAGTTGAGTTGGAAAAAACTAGTAGTAATGCTTTGGTTAATATTGATCATCATCAAGCTGAAATGAAGAGAACATTTGATAAAAAGGCAACTCCTAGGGTCTTCCAATAGGGAGATTTAATTTTGAAGTAGGATGAATTTACAAGTAGACCTGGGAAGCATACAAAGTTTGATGCAATGTGGGATGGTCTATTTATTATAATAGCTTTCAAGCCACATAATGCTTTCCATTTTTACACCCAAGAAAGAGAGGAGTTACTAATACTAGTGAATGGAATTCATCTCAAGAAATGATTTTGAGGTATGCTTAGAACAGAAAGAAGTGCTTTGTACAATTAGTTAGTTTTCTTTCAGATTTCAGTTTTTCAGTTTGGTTTTCAATATTTGAGCTCATGCTGCAAATGTCACACATCCATAAGTGTAATAAGAAAGTATTAGATAAGACTTGAGCATAAATTCTATGTCCTAGATCATAAGCTACCTATTCAAGGTATGGATAAATCATAGCTGTGGTATTATTGTTCCATTACTTTAGTTTAGTTCGGTTTATGTTTCAATAGTTTCCTCTAGTTTTCTAGTCTTTGAGAAGGTCCCAAATTTTATCAAGTTGGAAAAGACTCTATGCCCAATGGCTTTCATAAAGCTACTGGTCCTATTCAATTTAGATGGGAAACACCCCTAAGAGGTTTCCAAAAATGTTACCTATTTTATTTTAAGCTATCGCTCAAAGCATGAAGAGTTGATTGCATTTGGAAAGCTATGAAATGAAGAATCTAACATCCACTTCTCAGAGGATGAATGCATATCAACTACATGTTAAGTGCACAAAAGAAGAAATTAAGAAACCAAAAGAGAAAAGGACATTTGTTTTTCTAATATGCTTGCTCCATGTGCAAGTATAGGTTCTTTCATTAAAGATCAAAGGACAAAGTTTTAAACTGTCAAAGGGACATGAAATGTTTTAGTTAAAAAGGATATCATCCTAGGCTAGAAGAAGATAAAGCTTAAAATATTGAAGGGACATTACATTTTGTAGTGAAACCTTCCAAATAATAATAGAGGCTAGGAGAGTCATGGTTTCATGGTATTAGGGTATAATTCAACATTTTTTGGTTCTTCTAAGAGATAAGAACAGAGAGAATAATTACATTTAGGTACACTCACAACAAAATTTAAACTCCATAAGGGTGGTTTATCCCACATTAGCCATGCGAAGTTCTTATTCAATGTTTTTATATGCAAAATCTATCTTAACTAGTAACCAAAAGTGCTTTCTTTTAGTTCAATCATGTGTGCGGAGGCATTCAGACAATGACATAGATCGGATAACAAAGATTATTGTATGGGTCGTACAGACTTTGTATGGCATCTAGATGATGACATGGAAGATCAGAAATGAGCCATGCTATGACATGGTAGATGGAAGACATGGAGATAAGAGGTTATCGCGAGGTCACGGGTTAAGTCAAAGGCCAACAGAAAATGTTATGAGCTCTCTATAGTGGTTGTCAGAAGATCATGATTAAAGAATTTGGTTAAAAGATAATACTCATGAGCTGAAGATGGCCATTGTTGCAAGGTGCCGAGATCAGAAGGTGGTCTGGAGATTAAGCTAAGACCTTGTGAGTAGCAGTCATTGCATGGTTGCGAAGGTGATAGATGGTTAAGAAAGAAGCTAAGATCTGGAGATAAATGCTAGTCGCGAGGTTTCTAAGGTAATTGGAAGTTAGCAGATAAGATCAAGAGCTGGCGAGTGATATTTTGTCTCTAGATCAAATGATAATTTAGGAATGAAGCCACGACTAGAGTGAATTGTCAATCGCGTGGTCGTAGGGTTAGTCGATGGTTAAGAATGTAAGTGGTGAGCTAGTGATAGCTTGAGTCACTAGGTTGTGAGTTTAGATAGTGGCTAATAAAGTAAACTAAGATCTAGAGAGTGACAGTCAGCCATGAGCTCAAGCGGTTGAATGATGGTTAACAGAAAATGTCGTGAGCTTGAGACTAACAGTTCTCGCGGGGTCCTAAGGTCAGCATGTAGTAAGGAGATGAATTCCCAAACTAGTGATAGCAGGATATCACTAGATCACAAGATAGGATGGCAGTCAAAGGAAAATTTAAAGAATTAGAGAGAACTGATAGTTTCTAGGTTGCGGGTTTGTCAGGACAGGTAGTGATGTCGATGGAAAAGAAAATTAGATGGTGCTACATGGAGGGAAAGGATGTCATGGTGTAGTAATGGGAATGATTTGTTAGTTATTAGGTAGTTATAGGCCATTATGGAATGTTAATTTGTACATGCATGCATATGGAGTTGTTTGAGATTATTTTTTAGGCATATTCTATGAGTCCTGCCACCTTCTATGCATATTGCATGGTGAAATCTAAGGTCAGGTTCTATGGTTTAGTATGAGAGGTAGTTCAACATGCTTGTTCAAATCAGTTCAGTACTACATGAGCTCTTTTCAAACATGGAGGTACTTGTAGGTTTGGTAGTCAGCTACAGTTAGCTTTGGATTTAATGCGAGCCTTTCTATAGGGCTTTAGTTTTACTCTTTTAGTAATTATTCATTCTTTGGGCCATGTTTTTTGCATCTTGCAAATTTGGGTTGATTGTATTGAGCAACTAAATTATTTTTCACAGAGTTTCCATCATTACTGAATAAAGATTATAATGTTTCCTTCTAATTTTTTTTTATATTGAAATATTAATTGTAGGTATTTGGTGATATATTGAGTTAATTCATTTATTTGATCAAGCTTCTTTCAATTTTAGATGCAAGATTTAGGTAACTCATATGCAGTTTGTGATTCTATCTCCCATTTGTATACTGGAAATTGAGAAAATATCATTGCTTTACTTTCAAGGTCTTGTTGATAGGACTTTGTGACCGATCTCATCAACAGATAATAATTTTTCACTCGGTACCAGGGTACCTGCCAACTTTGCCTGTAAAGGTTGTCCGGGGAATAAATTCTCCAGGCCTTCAAGCACCTGAGTGTCGGGTCTCGACGATGCGGGGAGCTAAGTTGGGAAAGTGACTATTTTTTTTGTTCAGGGGGATAGCTGGTTTTTGACTCATATTCTTCACGAATTTCGGTGATAGGTCAGGGTTTCCTACAAGAACGCATGAGTTTACCAAATAAATAACAAAAGATAGGCCAGAGTGAAGAGTTCATTACTTCTACTTATAGTCATGCAAGATATTTTCAACATCAACAATGCTCTAATGAACTACACTAAATAGTGAATGCATACAAAACTAGCAACTCATACATATTCAATAGAAAGGGGAAATGATATCATTAATCTAACAAAATATCAGAGAAAAGGACATTAGAAACATATAACAAAAAAGAGATTTCTAACTCGCAGATAAGAACATCACAAGATCATTGCCAGAAATGGTTCTTCCTTCTTCATTCACAAAGTGTTCCAGCATCACTAGTGTGTACATCAATGAATCTAGGGGAGCAACCAACTACTAAGAACTACTGAGCATTGAGCTTCTACAACTACTAGAAAATGAAATGCTGATAGTATTGGATTGCAAAATCATCAATTTTGCCAACCCTTGAAATGAGGTTGGACTTATTGTTTATACACATAGTTTTCCCTAAAACTAACCTAATCTAACTGCACACTCAACCATTAAAATATAATATTCGGTGGCCAGTACTACCTACACCACTTACAATCACCTCAAAAAGAGAAGAGGTATGACATGACAGAGGAAGAAGACAAGAAGAGAGGATGGAAGAATCGACATTGAGAAGAGTGCCAGAGTAAGAATAGAAGAAATATGATCTTCCCAGAGTTGAAGGCTACATGCCTCATTAATAAAAAATATGGCTCACTATCTTTGATGCACCAGGTAGTTAATCCTGGAGTGGTGCCTTGGGAAAATCACCTATTAGAGCCATCCCTCTATTGACTTGCCTTATCGGGATCACCTACCTACTGACCCCTTTATTAACTATTGGACAATGATCGATCGGCTCCAGGGTACCTGGACACGGGTCACTTAAAGAATACAAAACTTTTGGATCCAGAATTCCAAACTCCAGGAGCTTACGCTCAAAGATTAAAGAATCACAAAAATTACGCCCTGCTGGTGAAAATCCCTAGAGTCCAGAGAACTCTACTATCCCTTATTCTTGAATTCCTCAAAAATTTGGCCAATGTCATCCTCATCTATGTCCTTCAGACCATCCCACCAATTGTTGATGATTCTGAACTTCTCTTTAATATCTCTGGCCCATCCAAGAATTCTTCGACTATCTTTAGTAAGTCATGAGCCCAAAGCATCATCTTAGATATTCTTGACATTTTTCCTCTATTGAAGTCTCCGGCAGATTGATACCGGGACTCCATCAACTCATCAAAATTACTGAGGATGTAATCCTCCATGGCACAAGTCCCAGTGGTGAAGGGATCAACCTTTGAAACCCTTCCAACATATTCTTTATACAGGTCCAAAGGATACCGGACCATCGTGATCTTATCTTTTAGGGCTATAACTAGTTGCTTGCTTACCTCAATTTTGAGGCCAAGTCTAGAGTGTTGGGCCTGGAGGAATTTGAAGGGCTCTTCTCCCAAAATTCCTTCCTCTATGGTGGCTTCCTCCCCAAAGTTTATTACTTCTTCTAATCTAGTCCTCCACTCCTCATATTTCTCTATGTCCCTTTCCCATAGGACGACGACACCGTTTACTTGGCCAAAAATATTACTGACCATATAAAGGTCTGGGAGTGTCGCCTCTAAGAATTTACTTACGGCCTTGATCTGCTCCATGATCCACCAATCTATAGCCTATGCCTTCCTTTTCATGGCCCTAAGAGCATCCATGTCACCCTATGGAAGCAGTGGTTCAGAGGTGGAGGCTTCCGGATGGATCTTGGTCGGTGGCTGTGTAAGCTCTATGAGAAGCCCGAGGAGATTTTCAATTTTCTCTCTTTACTCCTTTAAATTTTGCGCCTATTTATCATATCAGGATTTGACTACCGGGGTAGCCTCTCTCAGGAGGTCCAACTCACCCTGCTTATCTCTCCTCCCTAGAGGCACTTCTGTGACCGCATAGTCTTCAATTATTGCGGTCACCACATCTATATCTAGGGGAGGGGTTGCAACTATTGCAACTGTATTTACTCTTAGACCAGTCGGGAGGGTATGGATGGTCCGAGGCTTCTTGGGATTTTTAGCCTCTTGGTTCTGGGCCATCATCTCGGCCACGTAGAGGGGAACACCTACTACCGCTGAGGCCTTTCTTTTCCTAGATTCTACCAGCCATTGTGGCAAATGGGGTAGTCTTTCTACTAATACCTAAGCATCAGGACCTTCTTCAGAGTCTAGTGGTGTATCTCTAGTATCTACGGTTGCATCAAACTCTTTTTCCTTTTCTTGTTCCTTGGGGTTTTTAGTTTCTTCCGCTTTGGTAGCATTCTCTTTTGTGTTTTCGGGGACCCCATCTCCGTTGACACCTATGTCATTTGTATTACCAGGGTTCTCCCCATCCTTTTCAGCATCTGTTGAATCAATATTTATATCTTCGGGGTTCTCTCCCTCATCCCACTACTGCTATTCATCTTTGATGTCATTTTCCAGGACATCCTTCTCCATGGGCACATCCTTTGGAGGAGGTAGAGGTGTCTGACCAATATTTGGCTATTGGTTTTCTGAGACTACCTCACCAAATGTCATACTCTAGGACACTTGATCACTCAGAGTAACTGAAGGAATTTGGAATGTGATGGTTGGGGGTACGATTGATCCTGAAGGTTTGGGTTCCCCAGTTGTCGATTGCTCATTATTTATTTGCCTTAGATTTGTCTCGGTCTCCTGGACTAATGTTTTCTCCACATCTTGTGGATCCTTTTGTGCTTCTTCCCATTCTGACTCTTTTTCATGTTCTCAAACCTCCCTCTTTGGAACCACCTCTTTTTCTGGTGTCTCCCCTTCATCGGGGATTATTTCTACTTCCTGCGCGGTTATTTCTTCTACCTCTTTTCCTATCTCCCCTTGTATATTCATAAGCTCATTAGTCCCAAAGATGTCATCATAGTCATCATGTGAAGGGGAGGTCTACAAGAGATTTTATTGTTCAGGGGAGTCTAAACTAACTTCCACCAGGGGAACATTGGGCATGATGGGGCCCATGTCTGTGCTCAGGGGATTGTCTACCTTTTTCTTCTTTCTCCTTAACTGTAATGGAGCCCCGACATCCAAAATCTCTATAGATTGTGCCTCGGCCTCTGTCTACCAGTTCATGAGTGCTGCTAATGAAGGGGATCCTTCTGGCCATAGGAATGATTGGAAGACCACGGGTGAGTTGGGCGCTTAGATTTTGCTCATCTATCTGGATGCCTCAAGTTGATCATGAATTTTCTCCAAAATGGGGCGCGGACCTTGGGGAGTAACTTGGGGTGGGGTGTCTTTCTCTTCCTTCCCCTTGTCCTTACTTGGTCATACAGCTCCAGAGGTTGAAGTAGACCCCTGCAAGATTGGACCTTTATGGGTGCTCCTCTTGCATACTAAATCAAAATATTTGTGGTTTTTCTCGATGATGTTGCGACTCACAAATCTTCAATTGTCAAATTCTCTGGGGTATCCCAATCCACTGGAGGCAGATCCAACTTGTTGATCCCCTGGTCTTTGTATGCTGGGTCCTCTAGAGGCCCATAATCTAAAAAATCTTTCAAAAAGTACCAAAGGTCGAGGGCCTTCATCAAACCTTTGGACATCCATGAATACTCTCAGGCCTAGAGATCAAAACTATCTTGACAATCTGCCCATAAATCTTCAACATGAACTTTATGCAATGTGGATGCCCGGGGTAGTGCCTCTCTTATCTTATCTACCAGATCAAAATTAATCCTGGTAAGGTGGAATTCTGCCAGTCCCAAGCTCTTTATTTCATTATCGACTTCCTTATCCACTGCGAGACTGCAAGAATAGTTCTCGCAAGTGATTGGGAACAAAATGGATGTAACCTTTTTCAAGGCAAAGAATGTGTGGAGTTCCAGGATTTACCTGCAAAACTCCAAAAAAATAATCCTATCCCCGCAATGCTTGGGGAGTAGGTAGGGGCTTTCGGAGAACCTGGTCACCCGAATATAAGAATGTTGTTGGAATTGAATGACAAAATTGTCATATATGCTCACCAAGGTCATCGCCTCCTGCGAAAACTAGTACCTGGAATCCTGAGTGAGTGTCAAAATGTTATGGTAAATGAACGTGTCATTTACCCTGCAAAATGGGGGAAAGAGGCCTCCCACTAGATCCAAGGATAATTTTCCCATGGGACAAGCTTGTCGGGCCCATTTCTAAGAATGCCCACTGTCTGCAAACCCTAAAGAGGGGATCTCTATTGGGTCAATGCCCATAATACATATGAGGTCATGTAGAACTTTGAATTTTGGAGGACATTCTTTACCTGGAAGTCTACATTATTGGCAATGATGGTCTCCTAGTTGAAGGTCTGACTGTAGGTGGTGATGTAGTAAGGAAATAATACATCCATGCTGAAAATTCCCTGGCATGGTGCTCTCAAAAGAGCATGCATAAAAATATCATTCCCGCCTGTATGCATTCCTTGAAGTATCCACAAGGAATCTCCAACATCATCTTCTTATAGTCTCCATTGAGATGTTGGCAAGCGAGAGTGGGAATTTCTTCAAAATTCTTTAGTGACATAGACCGGGAGATAACAATGGCTCCCTTTGTAATGCCCCACCAGGGAACCCAAGAGAACTTAACCTAAACACGACACTAATTTTACAGAATAATTTTTTTTTAAAATGTTTACAAACCATATTAATAACAATGCGAAAGCAACACAATGAAGTACATGACATACATGAAATACAACTCATACATGATTAACATTCCTCGAGGGTTCCTTGATGTAGAACTACTTAAACAACTAATCTAAGAATACAAATATAAGAACTGACATAAAGGTTACATAATCTGAAACCAATAACATACATCTCACAATAAATATTACATATACAACTGATACCATAAGGTACACTACCTAATCAACATCTACTGCACAAGTCGCAGGGTATGTAACAATACAATGCATCCACCAAAGGATGATAACCAATATAAACATATGGTATAAATACACAACTCAAATAACTGAGTAAGTCTCCAAAAGACTATGAAGATGAAACTGCAACAAGGAACATCCAAGCATGAAGAAGAATCCATCAGAATCTCAATGGTAATAAGAATCACTACCACCCAACCACGTGGAACCAAAGGTCCACTCCCATCATGCTGAGGAGATAGTAACAAGCCCATCACACAGGGTATACAACAAGAACGCAACCACCAAGGTATACATGACCTCATACTCCAATGCAAAGGAAGATCCTAGAAGCACTCTAATCCAAAACAAGGAAGACTAAACCACACCAAAAGTAATTGACACATGAAGGATAACCTAAGCTGTATATAGGGAAGTGTCATCACATAAGTCCAACTTTGAATGTAACCCTAGTAGTACCTCTTGACCCTAGCCTCCAAGTGACACTATGTGGCTCGGTGATCCTTTCGCGAAGACAAGGATCCCAACTCCCATCCTATCATGTGACAACACTCAAGGCATGGGTAAAGACTCAGACATCTTATTAGTTATTTTTAAACCCCTTTAATGTATTATATTTTCACTTATTAAGTAACTTTCCAATGGGTTTATCTAGTAACCACTTAGGGTCCTGAACCCCCATTACAAGCCATTTCCCCACTATACACTTAGTTAACCTACCTAGGCTCAAGATCAAAACATGAAGATACACATAATCACAAATCACATCTTGCCCATTTAGGAGCACATAGGTCCTCGATAACCACAAACACATCTACAGTATACTCATAAGACCATTAAGCACATCATAACATAATTGGGTTGGGTATAGAAAATCAAGACTATGACATCATCATATAAACACCAACGACATTGCATAAAACACCATGCAAAAAGTAAAATCCCGAAAACCTCTAGATTTAAATCCTAGGGTCATCTAGCCCAACAGATGCCCGAAATCAAGACTACATAAAAGAATACACAAATTTATTTAATCACGCACTCCAGACACATCATGAAATAATAACTTCATATTCAGAGAGTAATAAATTAAATAAGGTGTTAACGTAGGAATAAACAAATTTACAATCCCTAATTATACAAATTCATTTACCCTTTACAATTACTATCCAAAGATAATTAAATACTTCATATTGGTAGCGTTAACATATCCTATAGATCTATTTATAAAATCAGCATATAAACACACCCATGGAATAATTACCAATTCTCGCTATAATTACAAAATTACAAAATCTTAGGTGTAACATAGCGTTACTAAACTTCG
>MU224554.1:3481468-3531067 GCA_018584345.1 Thuja plicata
CAAAATTGAAAGAAAATAATAATTAATAATTAAAATATCTAATTACTTGCACAACTCAACTTTGACTCCTAAATTCAAATTGAGATCTCTTGAGTTGAAAATACTTTTTCAACCAAATCTTGCACATATAACTAATAAAATATTAATTTAAATAACTTAAATATTTACATCACAATTATCCATGCAACTAAATATTTAATTATTTAATTAAACATAAAAACATAATTACTCTAATTTCAAATCAAATATTCAATAATTGCACTTAATTAAACTTTCAATTAAACATAGGTATTTAATTTAATTTTCAATTAATTAAATACCCTATATTTAATAATTAATTGCAATAATATTCAATTAAATAAATAACATGATTTATTACCCACATAATCACATCAAGCACCTGAAACCGAAAACATGCAAAATCAATCATGCTCAAGGAAAGGGATACACAAATTCCTATCAACTATACGAATTCGATTAGGGTAGTCAAAATAGATACTTGTCCACTAACTTGGACAATTTGGTTTAGGATAGGATTTGGACCTGAAAACTATCTCCCCTCTCTTACCATTGAGATTAATGTGATAGGGCACACTCACTCCTGTCAATTCAGGGAAGACGTAGCCCAGTACCTGCAATCCTGTCATCACAAAGACGAAACATACATGCATATATCATATGACACACAATGGTTGAGACTAGGTTATTGTGTGGATCTCGGCGAAGCAAGTAACTACAACTCTATCCCATACCATACCAAGCACATCAAACAGTAATGAAAACATACAATGATCCATGTGCATATAAATCTAAGGTCAGTATTGTCAGAAACCATAACCGAAATGAAATCCTAACATATACATAAGCATCATAAAATAACCATAAATCACATATACACCAATGATATAACATACTAACAACGGACCAATAACATACTGAAATGTAACACATAAATATCATCTAAACCATCTGATTAAAATCCACACATACATCAAAATGCCTGAAAGAGTTTGGCATCCACAAACTGAAAAGCAACCTAGGAGGTGGGTATTACACCCTTGAACTGGGGGATTCCCAACCCTGAAGCAAAAGTAGCAGCATCCACAGTAACAATGGCCGCCGGGTAGTGTAGTGGTAGAGGATCGGGAAGCAAAAAAACCCGGGTGGGAGCATTGTAGTGTCCTGCCAATTGAAGGATCGGTTACGCTGCTTATCGAGAAAGGGAAACATTCAACTTTGATGATGCAAGAGGTGGCCATGTTCTTCACCATATCATCTCCGGTAACCCTTTGTTGGTTGTCATTTGGACAACACCCTGCAATTTAACCCATACTCAGTGCTCTGTATCTGTGATCTCCTGTAGCTTGGAGTCCACTTTGGACACCACAAGAACACCCTACCTCAGGTACTCGGAGGTTAATTGGAACTTGGCCAGTATCTTTTCTGCCTTTGTCTTTGTGGCCGCCTGAGTCAAGGTAGTTGGAAGCTCTGGACTTCCATGAGGAGTTGTTACTTTAGACATGTTGTTTGGATAACCTACAACCTACAAGACCGGAGAACTGTCAATACATATGATATGATAAAAATTATCTTATGGAATCCAGGATTTCACCGCCATTTTGCACCTGTTCAAAAATGTTAGTGTGCATCAAAGTTCTAGAATATAACAGTTAACAATGAATGGATTCTGATAGACACCTAGAGGTTCTGTGGTATTAGTTTATATGAAAAAATGGTATGAAGAATCGAGGACTTGTCAGTACTCGGAGTCCAGAGAAACTAGTCGTTATCAAAGTGACCAGGTAGCAAGACATACTTGGTTGAGATGGGTTGTCACGTCGTTACGCGATAGGCGGTGTAAAGGCCCTTAATGGCGATAGGTGCATCGACACGAGTGAAATGAATGCCAGATGGGATGTTTTTTGAATGCTCAATCATGGGGAAATTAATCCCACCATTAATAATGAAGCAACAAAGGAGAGAGAAAACCACCATGGCTCAAACATGAGAGGTGTCGAGTTTGAGCCATGCGGACACCATGCGGGTGAGCTCCAAACTTGGGTTTTGACATGCAGAGCATGATGAGATTGCCATAGGAAGGGTTACCAGGATAATGTATAGGCCAAAATACATAGGGGAAAGGCAGAAAAAATGCAATTTATAGGAACTATCTACAACTTACAGCAGGTCTAAGACCTTTACACAAGAACCTTAATAATTTACAACATCTACACTATTATACACCATTTACAGGGCTGAAAACAATGCAAGGAAGGCGGAAAACCTTCCTGCGGAACCATCCCACCAACGGGAGGCGACAACAAACCAGAAAGAAAAAATAAATGAAAACAAGGACAAAACTGAAAGCAGAAAACAAACCCAAGCACAAACAAAACAAAACCAGAAAGAGGAGAGCCAAAGGACCTACCTTAACACCAAAAAATGTGGGAGGAGGAGCATGGGAGGTTCTTTGTAGAGAACTAGGAAGCTTCCATGGACCACAAATACCCACAATCTTGCAAGGAAGTCGAGGAACATGCACGAACTTGAGTATCAGCTCAACTTCAGGGCACTGTTAAACTTCCAAAGCAATTCGCACTTAATTTGCAATTTCGCTCTTAATCGCTCTGGGTAATCTTGTTTGCGATAAATGTGAAAGTGACAAGTGAATCTTTATTTATACCCCTAGGGTAAAAACATTTTTCTTCCTTCCGCGAACCCCGAGAAAGGAAAAATCACTAGACTCCAGGCCCGAGGATTCCACGTAACCGCACCCTCTAACAAAAGAGGAAATGGTGACAGAGAATCATGGAGTCCAGAAATCCAGCTGACACAGGAGACAAAAACACTCTGGGACCGGGTCTTGGAGGAAGGAAAACCAAAAAGCAAATAAAATGACCCTTGCGAAAGCAAAGGCCAAAGGAAAATAAAGAAAAAAAAAACAAGGCAAAAAGCGAAAAGGGGGACCCAACATTTTGCCTACAAAATGTAGAGACGGGTATGCAGGGCATAAAAAATGGTGACACACTCAGACGAATGCCTTAGGGCATTTGAGAACTATAGAATCTCTTGTTAGCAAAACCAAAACTTATCTTTACCTGGAGTACACTGATTACAAAGCACGGGGTGATCCCACAATAGTGGGTTACACATTTTTGCCTAACAGACATTGAAGTCTACATTTTGAAAAAAAAATTCAGATTCGGATGCATATTGTTGTTAAACCATTTGAAATCAGAAGATGAAGTAAAATAGAGTCTTTTAAGATTTTTTGTCTAGGTTCTAAATATATTTTTCTATTTTTTTTTGAATTGATTTGAATGGTTTTGTTTTTCTCCCACTAAAACTGCTATGTTGCTGAAAACATCATTTTCAAAAAGTTACATTGACTTCATAGAGAATAACTTTTTTTCTAAAATAGATATCAATGCACTTCTTTTGAATTTGGTTTTGTAACATCCATATAGAGGGAATTCAATTGGTTTGATGACATTATCATGATAATTTCATATTTTATGAACATTTGAAGTAGAGTAAACTGTAATTATGACATACCTTGACTGCATAGCATATAACTTATTGTGTATTTATCAAAATTCAAAAAAAAAAATTGATAGAAAGTAGACTTGAAGCCGGAGGGCACTATCTTTTTTAAATTTTTTTTTTCTCTTTTCTACTATTTTTCATTGAACGTCAAACTTGGCGGTTTATATTGGATAAAAAACCTACATTTGATGCATGTAGAAAAACATTGACCTAATTTATTCAAAAACTGTCAAATCTATATTTGTTAGAAAGCTTGTTCAAAGTGCTTGTGCGGTGTAAAAGGATGTCTCCTAGTTATTCCATTTGAGCCCCTCACTTGAGCCCCAAAGCCATGAAAACTATAGATTTTTGTTAGCCTCTGCAAATGGCCTCTATTTAGAGGGTTTCGATAGAAAGTAGTTTCTATCGAAACTAATTAGTTTCGATTGAAACTACTTTCTATTGAAAGTACTTGAGTAAATCCTCCCCCTCATGGATTTCATGAGGAATTTCTTCCTTTTAAAAAGTGTAACCCACTATTTTGGGTTCACCCCGCGAGGTGTATGAGAAAATTTGACTCATCAATGATTCAATCTTTCAATCCTTCGTCAGGCGTGAGGTGTGTACTTTGAAATAAGATCAAGCCAATGAATTTTGGGAAAAGAAGAGAGGAGGCACTGAATACATTAAACCAAAATCATCACATCTTGCATGATCCCCCAGATCCCAGAATTCTCTACTCTTTAGTTCTTTTCTTTTCTTTTCTTTTCTTTTCTTTTGAAGATGGGAAGGCGGTACTCCTTTCACCGTGAACCTTAAGCTTAGCTAATTTTTACGGTGGCACTTTTTTACCTTGTCATGCATTTTAAATTGTTGAATAGGATAAAACATTCTAGACCTGGGATATTGTTATGATTTTCAGACTTGGTGAATAACTAGTGCAACCGATCTTCCCTCAAGGACCATGTGATTACTTGCTTCTTAGATTTTGTGCTAAATGGTGTCGAGACTATCAAGATATGAATCTGATGAAGATTACCCATAACCTTTTACCATAGGCACAAAAAAAATCTGGAGTGTGGAAAAATTCCACCATGCTAACAATAGATTTTGGATTAACCAAATGCATAAGGTACCATTCCAGGGACTAGATATTATGCGAAGCATACCTATCTACAAGAAGAGGGTGATGCGTCAGGAACCCAAAAAACAAATGCAAAACTAAAGAAATAAAAAATAAAAGAAAAACATAGAAAGGAGATGGTCCTAGAGGATGGACGACAAACTATTTACAAGGACAAGGCACTCCCAAAGAGCACCGGGAAAGATATTTACAAGCAAGAAATTTATACATATAATAGAACTTTGGGCAAACTTACCACCTATCTCATTCAAAGTAGTGCTTGAGAAATTGTCCATTGATAGGCAAGGGGATGGCTCCTCCAGTCATAGTATTGAGGTGATAAGCATTTTACCCATAGATCTCAGATATCAGGTATGGCCTGAGCTAGAGCCTTTGAAATCTGGTGTGCTTTCCTTTCTTCTCCCGGGCCTTGTCCCATAGAAGGACTAGGTCCTAAATTTGAAAGGATTTATATTGGGCTGTTCAGTCAAACCATCATTTAACGACTACTTGATGATGCACAAAGTTTTCTAGTGCTGCATCTCTTTGTTCCTCCATTCTCAACAAGTTCAGGAGCCAAACTTCCATAATGTTTTCTTGTTAAATTCCTGCATAAACTGTAAGACCATGATTTGTAAGTTGATAGGGAACACAGGATTTTGGCTGTAAACTAGATGAAATGGGGAATTCCCCAAGGCTTCCTTGATTTTGATATGATCCGCCCAAAGGGCGTACCTAATCTTTTGGTGCTAGTTCTAGAGGTTTTGTTCTAAAACGTGTTTGATCACCTCTAACAGATTTTTATTGGTAGATTCAGCCACACCATTACCCTAGGGGTAGTAGTTTCTGGAGAACTTCAAGGTGATCTTCCTCTCATAGGTCCATTCAAGTAATTGCACTGAAGAAAACACCAGACCATTGTCACATACTATAGAGAAGGGCATTTCAAAATGGGTGACTATGTTTTCTTCCAGAAATTTGATAACTATATTTTTCGTGTTGTTTTTGCATGGAATCACTTTGGACCACTGGGTGTAGTAAGCGGTAGCACTTAGAATGTACTAGTGGTTGGCAGCTAAGCTAGGGTTGATTTCCCCAATAAAAATGAATGCCCATTGGGTGAAGGGTCTAACTTCAAAGACTGGTTGCAAAGGCATGGCTAGTTTTCGCTCACAATGGGCTGTTGTTTGGCAAGTATGGCACTTCCTCACGTGAGTGTAGACATATTTAAAGATGAAGGGCCAATAGTATTCAGCCTAGAGAATCTGGTGGGTAGTGGCATCAGTTGATCCATGCCCGGTTCCAAACTCCCCATGAAATTCTTCTATCATTTTAGTAGCTTGGACCCTATCAATGCATCGGAGGTAAACTCTCTCATAATTCCTGCAGAAAAGTGTTCCATTTTTTATCATCAAATGTGCACTTTTCAGTGGTAGGGCATGATATTTGTTTGGGGGAAGCCCCTATGGGAATCCATTGTTGAGCAATAAGTTCACCAGATTGGTATACCATAGGTCTTGGGTGAGGGACTCCACCGTGTAAGTTTGGCATTCAATGTTTGGAGTTCCTTCCGCCATTGCTCTGCATAGTCCCTGGCCTCATAATATCTTCATTGCTTGCATTTCTAGATAATAATCTTGGAGGATGGCCATCCATTTCCCCTTACGTTCACCTAGTTCACTCTATAGCAGTAAAGATTTAACAGCCTGGTCTAGAATGATAGCATGCACTTTGCTCCGAAGAATATAGTGCCAGAATTTCTTCATGGCCCGGACTAGAGCAAAAGCCTGCTTTTCCAAAGGTGAATATAAGACTTTGAAATTCTTGAAGGGAGAGCTCATGAAAGAAATAGGTCATTATTCCCCCTCAAATTTCTGGGTTGGGACTACTGCTACGGAATGCGGGGAAGCGAAGGAGTATATGTGGAATGGGAGGGAATAGTCTAGACTTGCTAGGACTGGTGCCTCCACTATGGTTTGATTGATCTGAGAAAATGATCATTTTTCTTTGGGGCTTGACTCAATCTTTGTATCTTTATTCATCATGTCATTGAGTGGTTTCACTATCTTGGTGAATCCAATGATAAACTTTCGGACAAAGTTTATCTTTCCGAAGAAAGATCTCATCTCTTTCTTACTCTCGGGCATCTGTAAAATTTAGTAGTACTTCAACTCTCTCTGGGACAATGGATATCCCCTTCTCAGAGACAATATTCTTGAGAAGATTCCCTTCACTAACCTTGAATATGCATTTCTTAGGGTTCAGGGAAATACCATACCAGCAACATCTCTAACAAATTTGGGTGAGGTGGGCGGAGTGATCATGCCTGTCCTCAGAAAAGACTTTCAAATCATCAATATAGATGATTATGCATTTGTTTACTAGGCCCTCGAACGTAATGTCCATATCCTTTTGAAATGTGGCCCCTATGTCGATAAGGCCAAAGGGCATTCTCTGATATGCAAACATTCCCCACTTGGTGGTGAATGTCATTTTATTTCTATCTAAGTATTTATCCATAACCTGATTATACCCAGAGTACCCATCAAGGAAGGACATCATCTGGGATCCATTAAAAATTTGTAATACCTCATCCAATGAGGAGAGAGGGTGATTATCCTTCTTGGATGCATTGTTTAAATTGCCAAAGTCCACACATAGGAAGATATCACCGTTCTTCTTTTGCATGGGGATGAGGTTGGCAACCCATGTTGTGTGTCAGATAGGAAAGATAATTTGGGCTGATAGAAATTTCTAAACCTCTTGATGAATTAGAGGTTTGATCAATGGGTTTACCGACCTCTTATTTTTTTGGAAGGGCTTAGCATCGTGTTTCAGTGGGATAGTATGAGTCATTATGGATGTGTCATAGGTCTTCAGATCCTCATACCCCCACACAATTATGTTAATGTATTCTTGGAGAACCGCGAGAATCTTCTCCTTCTCTTTTGGGGAGCAGGA
Organism: Thuja plicata; assembly: GCA_018584345.1. Classification (NCBI taxonomy): domain Eukaryota; kingdom Viridiplantae; phylum Streptophyta; class Pinopsida; order Cupressales; family Cupressaceae; genus Thuja; species Thuja plicata. The sequence goes on from MU224554.1 coordinate 3,489,078, forward strand.
GGTGCCAATATGCACGCATTTTTCTTCATCGGCCTGGATGATGTAAATATTTTCAAATTTTCCTCACTCAGAGGAGGATGATATCTTATCTCAGCCTTGGGGGTCTGAATCAAAGATGTGTTCAAGAGCTACCATCCCCTTTGGGATGGTGTTTGTGGGAAAGTCAATCATCCCCTCATCTTCTTCACCTTGCCGGTATTGTTGTGATCTCTTTCTTCCACTATCTGATCCTCAAATATGCCAACGTTGGGCATGAAGACCAGAATGTGTTGGTTATCCTCAAAAACTTGAAAGTGAGTGATATTGTCCAGGATGGACAGGGTGGGGACCATCTCAGTGGAAAACATCCGGAGCTGGGAGCAAGCCATTGGCTCAAGGGTGCTGGCAGACACGGCAAGGGCATCCAGAACATAGTTGCATTTATGGGCGATAAGGTCGATGACAAAAGCATCAAAGTCTTCAATGAGGCTTGATGCTTGGTTGTGGTATGTAGCCAGCCTTTTGTCGTGACAAGTGTATTGGCTCCAGAATTTTTTTACGATCAACTCTGAATCACCCATCGCCCGGAGGCGGGTGATCCCTTTTCTAAGTGAGAACAGGAGTCTGAGGAGCAAGGCCTCATACTCCGTGATTGTATTCATGTAATTAAACTATAGCCTATAAGACATGAGGAAGGATTTCCCCTGCAGGTTGATCAGTTGCACTCCGGCCCCACAGCCTTGTTTAAACTAGGATTCGTCATACTTCAGGGTCCACAAGTCATTGTTCATTTTCTGGGGCTAGGAAGGTGAAGTGATGTTTGGATTGATTTTGGGAGGGTTGAGAGGTGATTCCTCTGGCTCTGATAGTGCATGGGTGAGGTTTTTCTCTAGAGAAGTCTCTAGTTTGGATTTTTGGACAAACGACACCTCTAGTGTACTGTCGAAAGGATTACTGGGTCCAGGTGAATCTTCTTTGTGTTCTTTCTCCTAGACAACATTTATGTGGTAGGTAGGAGTGGTGATGCAAGGCTCACACTCTAGTTTAGAATGTTTTTGGTAGTGTACCCGGCACCAAGTGTCAGACATGAGTGTGGTGGGGGTCGCCATGTTACCTTATGAGTTTACCTCACCCCTCAGTTTCTCATCTAGGTCCTGAATTCTCTATGCAACTATGGGATCTTCCCCAGGGGTGAAATAAAATGTGAGGATCTCTAGGGGTTGGTATACCTTGGGGGAAGATTCAGAGAAAAGGACTTCATTTACCCTCCTATAATCGGAGAGGGCCTACTTCATTCTAGGTTCACTCTCTACCCAGATTTGGTTTGATTTCCCCTCCCAGGGGAGCCACAAGTGTGAAATGTCCATGGAGAAGTACCCATTAAGGGCCTTAGACCAATTTCAAATTAACAACATCCCATAAGTTTCAGGGATGCCCACCACTTGGATGTCTATTATGATTGATATCTATGGGTCTTGGATGAGCTGAATCCAGACAGAGTCCAAGCTTCTGGCATAGAGATAAGGGCATGACATTTCCTGAAGCATCGGAATCTACTAGGAAGTTGTATAGGTTCTTCCCTTGTATGTTCAATCCTAGTAGGAAGGGAGGACCCTCTGTGTTTCTCTGGAAGAAGGTCAAATTAGCATCGTCAAATGTGATAGTCTTTGGTGGACAACTGACAGCTTGCAGGTTTCCTAGGAGCTTTAGAAGGGACTTCCTCTACTTGGGACAATTCAACAAGACCTCCATCAAGTTCATAGAGGTGGTGGTTTTCTCGAACACCTTGGTGATGTCAAACCTTCCCCCTGGGTAAAGTTTGCTTCCCTCAGAAGGATCCCTAGCTTAGTTAGAGCCGGATCCTTTTGGCAGGAAGGAGAAATCAGTTGTGTTATCCTGGGGAGAGGTATTCTTGGGAGGCATTGGCATGTAAACTGGCCCTTTGCCAGCCTGACGCTGAGTGTTGTAGGGAGTCCATGGGCTGGTGAAGGTGTTGGCCTCAAAGGTCAAGATGTATTCATCAAAGAACCCCTACAATTTGGGTTCTTCTTCATCCTCTTTGTCTATCTCGAAGAAGACGGTCTCACATGTGAAGGCACTGTGAGTGGGATCTGATGCGGATGATTCCAGGGGAGTAGGATTGACAAGTTTTTGTCTGTTCGACTGGGAGATCATGATGATCTTCTCTAGTGTGGCACAGTTCACCTCAGAATAAGAGCTGGTGTCATGCAATCTACACCAATTGGTCAGGGGGTGGAATTTTGCAAGCTATGTAGAATCACTAGGTCCAGCACCGCCCTAAGTGGTGTTTTGGTTTGGAGGAGGACCTTTGGTATTTTCATTATTGTTCCATTGTTGTTGGTTGGGCTGAGGCCCGTTATTGTAGTTTCTTTCTCTAGAATTGGTATTTCGTTTTCCAGAGAAAACATTCCCTCTTTGGGAATTAGAGTTGTGAGGTGTGGAAGGCCCCACCTTCAGCTGTCCCGTGTCCATAGTCAGGAAGGACACCAATCGTCAGAGGGATTCAACCTCAACGGACAACTGGGTATTCGTGTCACAGTGTGACGGTTGTTGTGGTTGGTTACTGGGGAAAGTGCCAACAACTCTTGGAGTCAAGGACTGGAATCCTCCAGCCACAGGTGACTGGAAGAAAGGTACTCTGGAGGGTTGTGTCAAGGGTTGTTGCATTTGCTACAGCTAGTTCTAGGGAACAAATTCTAGACGGGGTATTGTTTGATCTCGCAATGGATATACGTACAAGGCCTAGTGGTCTATTGGCATTGGTGGACCCATGGCCATCGTTGAGGCACCCATTTCTTGATTGGGGTTGTATCCCCTAATGTGAGAAGTTCTATCAAGTATCATGTTGAATGGTAGGATTTTTCCAATCCCACTGGGAGCTTTACTCAAACTGTGGGACAACTCCAGGGCCAGGTTGTAAACCTTTGCTAGAGTATCCTAGTCATTTATGGCGGTGGTTCTCTGAAGGAGAGTGGAAGCAACGGGGTCCAGAGCATTCAGGTATGTCTGGATGGTTATGTTAGTGGACGTGATGAAGGGGCCTGTGCACCGCTTCAAGGCACGGTGGAACCGATAGTTGAAAGTGGCGATGGGCTCATTCAATTCCTTCTTGATGGAGATAAAATGGCTGTGAGACCACACTGGGTCTACGTGAATTTGGAAGGCTGCTAGGAAGGCGTCTCCCATATCTTGCCAAATGTTGATGGAGTTGGTCGGCAAGTTGAGGTACCAGTATAACTCATTTTGTCCTAATGACAGAGGGAACATCTAGGTCACAACATCCTGATGTTGCACCTGGTGTCAGTTCATGGCATCCTTATAGGCCTGGGGGTGTTCTTCTATGGTTCTAGGGCCTAGATGCTCATATCTGGGACATATCTTCTCGAGATACGGAGGAAGATCATTGGTGGCACCAGGGAACAAACCCATTGGGGACCAAGTGTTACCAAAGTAATTTTCCATCGGGGCTGCTAGATTTTGTCTAGGTTGAGCATTGATCCCTGGGATTATCTGAGGGGCTTGGGTATTCTAAGGTGTAGCAAATCCTCAGATAAAGTAGGCTGGCTGCTTGGTTTTTGGGGTCCTTTTCTTTCGAGCAAGAGGCTCGAGTTCAACAAACTTTCTAGGATTCGGGGCTGATCGAAGGATTATTTCAAAATGCAAGGGTGAAAAAGACCTATCCCACTAAAAAACTTGTTCCTAAAACTATGTCTTGGGGAACCCTCAGGTGGAGTAAAATCAAAATCTTCTGAAGGAGATGAGCCCATGCCCTCCTTCTAGCGCCAGTTTATGATGATGGGAATTTGTGTCCGGTCTCATCAACAGATGATAAGTTGTCACTGACTACCGAGGTACCGGCCAACTTCTCCTGTAAAGGTTGTTCGGGGAATAAATTCACCAGACCTTCAAGCACCTAAGTGTCAGGTCTCGACGGTGCGAGGAGCTAAGTTGGGCAAGTGACTATTTTTTTGGGGGGGATAGCTAGTTTTTGACTCGTCTTCTTCAAGGATTTTGGTGATAGGTTAGGGTTTCCTGCAAGCACGCATGAGTTTACCAAATAAAAATAAAAAGATAGGCTAGAGTTAAGAGTTTGTTACTTCTACTTATAGTCATGCAACATATTTTCAACATCAACAATGCTCTGATGAACTATACTAAATACTGAATGCATACAGAACCATCAATTTATACATATTCAAGAGCAGGACGAAATGATATCATTAATCTAACAAAACATCAGAGAAAAGGACATTAGAAACATACAACATAAAATAGATTGCTAACTCAGAGATAAGAACATCACAACATCATTTTTTGAAATTTTTCTTCCTTCTTCATTAGCAAAGTGTTCTAGCATCACTGGTGTGTACATCAATGGCTCCAGGAGAGAATCTAACTACTAAGAACTACTGAGCATTGAGCTCCTAAAACTACTATAAAATGGAATGATGATAGTATTGGACTACAAAATCATCAATTTTGCCAACCTAAAAGGATAAAGAATCACAAAATGAAATGCTCAAAGAATAAAGAATCATAGAACTTACGTCCTGCTGGTGAAAATCCCTAGAGTCTGGAGAAATCTACTGTCCCTTGTTCTTGAATGCCTCCAAAATGTGGCCAATGCCATCCTCATCTATGTCCTTGACACCATCCCACCGGTCGCTAATGATTCTGAAATTCTCTTCAATATCTCCTACCCCGTCTCAAAATTCTTTGACTATCTTTACTGAGTCATGAGCCTGGAGCATCAACTTAGATAGTCTTGACATTTTTCCTCTGTCGAAGTCTCTGGCAGACTCATACCAGGACTCCATCAACTCATCAAAATTACTGAGGACATAATCCTCTGGGGCACAAGTCCTAGTGGTGAAGGGATCAACTTGTGAAACCCTTCCAACAAATGCTTTAACAGGTTCAAAGGATACCAGACCACCGTGATCTTATCTTTTAGGGTCGTAACTAGTTGCTCTCTTACCTCAATTTTGAGGCCAAGTCTAGAGTGTTGGGCCTGGAGGAATCCAAAGGGCTCTTCTCCCAAAATTCCTTCCTCTGTAGTGGCTTCCTCACCAAAGTTTATTACTTCTTCTAATCCTGTCCTCCACTCCTCATATTTTTCTATGTCCCTTTCCCATAGGATGATGACACCATTTACTTGGCCCAAAAGATTATAGACCAGATAAAGGTCTAGGAGTGTCATCTCTAAGAATTTCCTTATAGCCTTGATCTGCTCCGCAATCCACCCATATACAGCCTATGCCTTCCTTTTCATGGCCCTTAGAGCATCTATTTCACCCTACAAAAGTGGTGGTCCAAAGGTGGAGGCTTCTGGACAGATCTTGACCAATGGCTATGTAAGCTCTGTGAGAAGCCTGAGGAGATTTTCATTTTTCTCTCTTTCCTCCTTTAACTTTTGTGCCTATTTATCATATCGAGCTTGGAATACCAGGGTAGCCTCTCTCAAGAGGTGCAACTCACTCTACTTATCTCTCCTCCCCATAGGCACTTCTATGACTTCACAGTCTTCGACCCTTGCAGTCGCCACATCTATATCTGGGGGAGGGGTTACAACTATTACAACTATATTTCCTCTTGGACCAGTCCAGAGGGTATGGATGGTCTAGGACTTCTTGGGAGTTTTAGCCTCTTGGTTCTAGGCCATCATCTCGGTTAGGGAGAGGGGAACACCTGCTGCCACCGGGGTGTTTCTTTTCCTAGATTCTACCAGCCATTGTAGCGGCTGGGGTGGTCTTGCTACTAAGGCCTAAGCATCAAGGCCTTCTTTGGAGTCTGGTGGTGTATCTCCAGTATCTACAGTCACATCAGACTCTTTTTTCCTTTTCATGTTCCCCATGGTTTTCGGTGTCTTCTACTCTAGTGACATTCTCTTGTGTGGTTTTGGGGACCCCATTTCTCTCGGCACCTATATCATCTATATTACTGAGGTTCTCCATGTCCTTTTTAGCATCTGTTGAATCAATATTTATATATTCAGGGTTCTTCCCCTCATTCCATTGTTGTTGTTCATCTTTGACATCATTTTCTGAGACATCCTTCTCCATGGGCACATCGTCTGGAGGAGGCAGAGGTGTCTAACCAATATTTGGCTATTGGGTTGCTGAGACTACCTCGCTGAATGTTGTACTCTGGGACACTTGATCACTTGGGGTAATTGAAGGAATTTAGAGCATGACAGTTGGGGGTACAATTGATCCCAAAGGTCCAGTTTCCCTAGTTGTCAATTCCTCATTATTTGTTTACCTTAGATTTGTCTCGGTCTCCTAGACTGGTGTTTCCTCCACATCTTGTGGATCCTTTTGTGCTTCTTCCTGTTCCAACTCTTTTTCATGTTCTCAGACCTCCCTCTCTGGAACCACCTCTTTTTCTGGTGTCTCCCCTTCATCAGGGATTATTTCAACTTCCTGCGCGGTTATTTCTTCTGTTGCTTTTCCTTTCTCCCCCTGTAGATTCATAAGCTCATTAGTCCCAATGATTTCATCAAAGTCATCATGCGAAGGGGAGGTCTCTAAGATATTTTCTGGTTTGGTGAAGTTTGAACTAACTTCCATCGAGGGTACATTGGGCATGCCGAGGCCCATGTCTATGCTTGAGGGATTGTCTACCCTTTGCTTCTTTCTCCTTAACTGAAATGGAGCCCTGACATCCAAAATATTTGAAGATTGTGCCTTAGCTTCTGTCTACCAGCTCATGAGTGCCGCTAATGAAGGGGATCCTATCGGGTAGGCAGATCCCACTGGAATCATTGGAAGACTGTAGGTGAGCTGGGTGCTTAGCTTTTGACTCATCTGTCTGGACACCTCCAACTAATCATGAGTTTCATCCAAAATGGGGAATGAACCTTGGGGAGTAACTTGGGGTGGGGTGTCTTTCTTTTCCTTCCCCTTGTCCTTACTTGGTCCCATGGCTCTGGAGGTCAAAGTAGACCCCCGAAAGATTGAACCCTTACCGGTACTCCTCTTGCATACTTGTTCAAAATATTTGTGGCTCTTCTTGATGATGTTGGGGCTCACATCTTCAATTGTCAAATTCTTCGGGGTGTCCCAATACACCGGATGGAGATCCAACTTTTTGATCCCCTTGTCTTTGTATGTTAAGTCCTCCAGAGGCCCATCATCTAAAAATTCTTTCAGAAAGTACCAAAGGTCGAGGGCCTTCATCAAACCTTTGGACATCCACTAATGCTACCAGGCCCGTAGATCAAAACTATCCTCACAATCCACCAAGAAATTTTCAACATTAACTTTAGGTAGTGTGGATGCCCAACGAAAATCCTCTCTTATCTTATCAACCGGATCAAAATTATTCCTAGTAAGGTGGAATTCCACCAGTCCCAGGCTCTTTAGTTCATTATCAACTTCTGTAACCACTACGAGACTGCAAGAATAGTTCCCGCAAGTGATTAAAAATGGAATGGATGTAACCTTTTTCAAGGCAAAGAATGCGTGGAGTTTTAGGATTTTCTATTAGAACTCCAAAATAATAATCCTATCCCCGCAATGCCTCTGGAGTAGGTAGGGTGTCTCGAAGAACCTGGTTACCCGAATATAAGAATTTTGTTAGAATTGAATGAAATAATTTCTGTATGTGCTTACCAAGGTCATCGCCTCCTACAACAACTGGTACCCGAAATCCTGAGTGAGTGTCAAAATGTTATGGTAAATGAACATGTCATTTACCTTGTAAAAATGGGGGAAAGAGGCCTCCCATTGGATCCAGGGATAATGTTCCCATGGGACAAGCTGGTTGGGCCTGTTCTCGAGAACTCCCACTATTTGCAAACCCCGAAGATCAGGTCTCTGTTGGGCCAGAGCCCATAATACATATGAGGTCATGTAGAACTTGGAATTTTGGGGGACATTCTTTAGCTAGAAGTCTACATGATTGGTGATGGTGGTTGTCCAGTCGAAGGTCTGACTGTAGGTGGTGATGCAGTAAAGGAAATAATACATCCATGCCAAAAATTCCTTGGCATGGGGCTCTCTGAAGAGCCTGCACAAAAAATTGATTCCCGCCTGTATGCATTTCTTGAATTCTCCACGGGGAATCTCTAGCTTCATCTTCTTATAGTCCCTTCTTGGGGACTTTAGTCAGTGAGTATTGAGATGTTGTCAGGCGAGAGTGGAAATTTATTCAAACTCCTTTAGTGACATAGACTAGGAGATAAAAATGGCTCCCTTGAAATGGGAAATTCCCAGCCCCGAAGAAAAAGTGGCGGCATCTAGAGTAACAATGGTCATCAGGTAGTGTAGTTGTAGAGGATCGGAAAGAAAAACAACCCGGGTGGGAGTGTTGTAGTGTCCCACCAATTGAAGGATCATTTCTAGTGCTTGCACCAAGCAAGGGAAACATGCAGCTTTGATGATGCTAGAGGTGGCCACGTTATTCACCATATCATCTTGGGCAGCCCTCTGTTGGTACATCATTTGGACAAGGCCCTACGATTTAGCCCATAGTCCAGGCTCTGTATCTATGATCTCCTGGAGCTTGCAGTCCAATTTGGAACCCACAAGAACACCCTCCCTCGGGTACTTGGAGGTTAATGGGAGCTTGGCCAACATATTTTCTGCCTTTGTCTTTGTGGCTTCCCAAGTGGACGTAGTTGGAATCTCTTGACTTACAGGAGGAGTTTTTACTTTAGACATGTTGTTTGGATAACCTGCAACCTACAAGACCGGAGAACCATCAATACATATGATATGATAAAAATAATCTTATGGACTCTCAGAGTTCACTACCATTTCATACTTGTTCAAAAATGTTAGTGTGCATGAAAATCCCAGAATATAACAGTTAACAATGACTGGATTTTGATCAACACCTGGAGGTTCCATGGTATTGGTTTATGTGACAAAATGGGATGAAGACCCAGGGACTTTTCACCACACAGAGTCTAGAGAAACTAGCCATTATCGAAGTGACTAGGAAGCAAGCCATACTTGGTTGACATGGGTTGTCATGTGGTCATGTGATAGACAACGTAATGGCCCTTAATGGCGACAAGTGGGTCGACACAAGTGAAATGAATCCCATATGGGATGTTTTTTGAATGCTCACTCATGGGGAAATTAATCCTGCCATTAGTGATGAAGTGATAGAGGAGAGAGAAAACCACCATGGCTCGAATAGGAGAGGTGTCGAGTTTGAGCCATTAGGACACCATGCAGGTGAGCTCCAAACTTGGGTTTTGATGTGCAGAGCATGATGAGCTCACCATAGGAAGGGTTACAAGGACAATGTACAGGCCAAAATACATAGGGCAAAGACAGAAAATGACACAATTTACTGAAACTATCTACACCTTATAGTAGGTCCAAGACCTTTACACACGAATCTTAAGAATTTACAATATCTACACTATTATACACCATTATAGGGAAGAAAACAACATGAGGAAGGTGAACAACCTTCATGTCGAACCATCCCACCAACAGGAGGTGACAACAAACTAGAAATCAAAACAAAATGAAAATGAGGACAAAACCTAAAGAGAAAAACAAACCCAAGCTCAACCAAAACAAAACCAGAAAGAGGAGAGCCGAAGGACCTACCTTAACACTAGAGAATGTGGGAGGAGGAGAACGAGAGGCACTCTGCAGCAAACTAGGAAGCTTCCATGGACTATGAATACCCATAATATTTTAAGGAAGTCAAGGAACATGCACGAACTTGAGTATCAGCTCAACTGCAAGGCACTATTAAACTTCCAAAGCAATTCGCACATAATTAGCAATTTCACTCTTAATCACTCTGGGTAATCTTGTTCGCAATAAATGTGAAAGTGACAAGTGAATCTTTATTTATGCCGCTAGGGTAAAAACATGTTGCTTCCTTCCGCAAACCCTGAGAAAGGCAAACCCTCTGGACTCCAGGCCCGAGGATTCCACGTAACCGCACCCTCTAACAAAAGAGGAAATGGGGATAGAGAATCCCAAAGTCTGGAAATCCAGCCGACACAGAAGACAAAAGAAATCCAGGACCGGGTCCCATAGGAAGGAAAACCAAAAAGAAAAGAAAATGACCCTTATAGAAGCAAAGGTCAGAGGAAAAAAAAGGAAAAGAAAACAAGGCAAAAGGAAAAAAGGGGGACCCAAAATTTTTCCTACAAAATGTAGGGATGAGTATGCAGGGCATAACAGGTGTCAAATACCGAGTCTTGTCATAAGAATCTCTTTTTCATATAGTATTGATTTGATTTTGTGAGAAACTTTCTGCCTTTAAAAGTTGATTTCATGAGGATTTCTAGCTACATGTCATATTGGTATTCATTTGGTGCATCACCTATTACTTTAGAGGAGTTTCGTTTCACAAGCAATCTTTCTTCCCCTTTTTCAATCAAGTTATTAAGTTTTAAGTGATTATCAATAAGGAATCAACCTTGTAATCCCAGAGACTCAGTCTCAATCACTTCTATACCACCTTTGAGATTTTTTCTGTGTTATGATAGGATAGCTAGATTTTACATCTTCCTATAGGTGCAAATCCTAATCGCTATCACAAATATCTCTATAATTAGCAATCTTTCATCTTTCTCCATCTTCAAATACAAAGTATTGTTATCACTAGTCCTGATAAAACTAATATGAATCAGATATGAATGCAATCTTTCATACCAAGCTTCAGGTGCTTGTTTCATTCCATACAAGTCTTTTTGTAATTTTTATACTATGTTCTTTCCTTTTGAATTAGAAAATCCTTCAGGTTGTTTTATGTATACATATTCTTCTAAAATACCATTAACAAAAGCTAACTTAACATCCATTTGATATATTTTGAATCCTTTATAAGTAGCATATGCAAGAAATATCCTAATACCTTCTAGTCTGGAAACGGGGGAAAAGGTTTCACCATAGTCCAGGCCTTCCTCTTGTGTATATCCTTTGCATACCAATCTTTCCTTTTTCCTTATCACTTCACCTATACCACCCATCTTGTTTGTGAAAATCTACTTCGTACTAATCACATTCTTGTCCATCAATCTGGGCACTAATGTCCAGGTATTGTTCTTCTCAATCTACTCTGATTCTTCTTCCATATATTTTACCCAATCTTCATCTTTCAATTCATCTTTTGCTAATTTAGCTTCAAATTCAGATAAAAAACAATAATCTTCTCTTTCCTTCCTTCTTGTTAACACCCCAACATTTCTGTCACCAATAATTTGATCAGGGGATTGATTCAACTTTACATATTTAGGAAATACCAGTTCAGTTCTAGGAGTCTCTTGAACTACTGGTACTGGTTCCTTCTCATTTACTTGTCTATCCTAATTTACAGAATATTGGTCCACTAGTTGTACATAAACAAACCCATGATATTCTTAAATTTTCTTCTTGCTAGATTCATCTTTTTCTCAAAAAATTCATCTATTCTTATACTAGTCATTTCCACAATCTTATTTGTTCTTTTTTTCAAGCTTTTGTAGGCTTTTCTCTTAGAGTATCCTAAGAATATCACCTCATCACTTCTTCGGTCAAAGTTTCCTAAATTTTCATATCATTTTATGTAACATATACTCCAAATTTTTTTGAAATAACTCACACATGGTGTGTTGGTTCTTTTTCTTGTTGATCTTGGTATACTTGCGGCTTAGGTATGTTCCTCTATAGACCCATGCATTGATTCAACAAGGAGAAGAAGCAACGTTCAACAAGGTCCTAAAACCTTCTACACTTTGAGCTCCACAAATCAGGTGGGTATTACCTATCTTTTTCCTTTCAAACTATAACAACTTCATAAGCAGGCATGAATGGTGGATGTGGTATAAAAATAGAAAATTGTAATAGTTTTTATAAAATTGGATGAGAACCACAAATCTAACATATCATACTAGTACCCTATCCAGTGGGTATGGAGTCAATTTAAATGCAAAGATATTCAACAACAACATTCATCATATGTAAATCATGCAAATGATCAATGAACTTGATTATGCCTTACATACTAATTTCACACTTCCTAGAAGAAGATGTAATTATTTGATTCATTTTTCTCCTTTACACACTCAAATTTTCTAAGGATTTTTAATTCTCTTAAAGAAACCCTAAAGCAATTAGAAACTCTACCTTACAGAGTGATGGATTGAAAGTCCTTATCAATCAACCCAAATGAGTACAAGAAACCAAACTAAAGACATTACAATTCAATAAGAACTCACAAAGTGCAAGGAAATACAAACAAATCTTATTGATAAAACATCTAAACATGAAAAATTGGAGCCATAAGACCACTAATAGTCTTAATTTAACATGCAAATCTTACAAGCCTTGTTGTGCCATAAAATTCTCATCTCTTAACAACAACACAAAAACCCTAATATATATAGAAAGTTTCCACGAGTTTGGAACGCCTTAGGGAAAAAGAAAACCCTAAAACACAACCACCACAATTCAGGAATAAAACCAACATTAATACATAAAAAGACAAGGAAGCAACATAGGCTTAAAATATTACAAAATCTGATCATATACCCTAAGTTGCCACCAAGAAATATTAATGCATCTCCAAAATATATGTAAGTCAATCAATTAGGCACCCTACAGCCTCAATAAACCAATCCCAAAGATTAGATCGATTCATTAATGGCTCTAAGACAAATATTTGAGTCCACTGCCATGAAACCTTCTGAAACAAAGATTTAAATATTTGAAATTCTGGTATAACGGTCACAGGTGGCATCAAAAATAACTTGGGCAGTGGAGATTGAAAGCCTCCTCACTATTTTATTTTACAGCCATGGATTTCCTTTAAGTTACCTAGGTACACAGATTAGATCTTATCGGGTTTCATCATGGTGCAATCTGTCAAAGACTAGATATTGAGAAATTTCACATTGAGGTAATGCGCGAGCCGTCTGATCAAAATCAATCAAACTAATATTTAATTTTGTAATAACTCAACAACCATGGTCCTACTGACATCCACATGGCACTTTTATTGGTCCTGAGAAATCCTTGCTGGCCTCTGACTTGTGTTGATTGGGCTGTCCATTTGTCAAGCAAACGTGATGCCTTAAAGAGTAATCATCTCGCATCTCTTTATTGAAGCTTCACCCCATCCGTTGGATTAAATCTGACTTGTCATCACTTTGATTTTAGTACACTCTCATTGACCTTGGACCCACTTGGGACACGTGGTTCAAGGGTGTATTCCCTTGATGGTTAGATTGACTACATCTTGGCATTGAGGGAAATCGACAATTGTTGGATCAAACTATACTTGACCATCCTTTACATTTTCTGTGATCCTAGCAACTTTAACCATGACAACACAACGCAATGCCCTGATGAGTAGATCTCATCCAAATTTTCCTTAAGGATTTACACTAACCGTAGATCAAGCCGCTATCTATATTCGGCCTTTAACTAGCCTTTAAATCTAATCAACTCATTTCTTTTGTATCTCCAAGTCACTGAATTCTTTAAACAACCCTAGTTATATTCAGAGATCAAGCACCATGCCTACAATAAAAAAGATATCAATGACATGGGCTAGATCTCTGAAAGAAAAGAAGAATTTGACTTTTATCTAGCGATCAAGCGCCAGCCCTTTGATCACATCTGAATCAATGGCTCATTTTTTATCCTTGGAAACTTCACTTTTACTTTACCTTGACTCAAGTTCTTTTTTGTGTAGGGCACCTAAGATACTCCATCAAGACACCAAAGACACCCAATAAAACTATGAAGACTTTGAAGAAATTCAATAAGAATCAGAGGGAAAAGAATATGGATAAAGATCATATGAATATCAATTACAAGATATTTGAACTATAATGCTTTCTAATGTTATCAAATGACATTTCAATGTAAAGAGTTTGTCAATGGCCTAGAGGCACAAATTACTTGTAAGTGGACCAATAGTTTCCAAGGGTGTCAAGGGATTAATTAGGAGTTAGAAGTACTTAGAATAAGTTTCCTAGGTGTTGGAGGACATTAGAATTTCATACTTATAAGTTTTAATTATTTTTAGTTGTTTTCTAAAGTTTAAATATTCAAATTTTCAAATGTAACGGTCACTTTGACTTTTAGTGGGAAACATATGCATAGGATTCTTTTGGTATTCTTCTTTGAATGTAACTGCCAAGAAATGTTGGAGTGGAAGAGGAATCAATTCATTAAATGATAGATTCTATTTTTGTAGAGAGGCCTAGGTTGTATGAATTGAACAAGAAGAAATAAAATTTAGTTTTCTTCTATTTTCTGAGTATCATAGATATTTAGGTGTTGTTATGGGGGTCATAACTCCCAAACCCACTGTTGGATCATTCTCATTTTTTAATATTTTTTTAGAAACCTAATTAAGCCCATCCTCATAGGAGGGATTTTGCAGATTGTATGTTTATCTAAACTTACTAATGTTTGTGTACAAGTATATCCCAGGGGCAGTGAGTTGCGAGTTTTGAGGGATTTTCAAGATGCATGTACTAGTGCTTAGTGCCTTTGCATCAAGTGGTATCAGAACGAGCAAAAGGTCTAGGGTTTGGAAGATTTAGATTCCTTTGTTGAGACCTTGGACTTAAACTATCCTCCTTGGGTGCTCCAAAGTGGTGGCTTGAGATCTAATGAATCCTAGATTGGTGTGAGAAGAGATGACTTTGACAAGGAGTGAAAGAGAAATTGTTAAGGCATTGAAGCGGTACCTATATGGTGATAAGAAGGAGAGAAAAGAAAGAGAAAGAAAGAAGAAAGAAGAAGAAGAAAAGAGAAGAAGCTAAGAGGAAGCAAGAAGAAGAGAGTTGGAAAATGTTTAAAGAGGTTTTGGATAAGAGTCAGAAGAAGTGGGAATGGATAGCATCACTTTTTGAGAAAGTAGTAGATGAAGAGGAGGAGAAAGTGCAGCAAATTTCACATGAGAAAGTGGAAGAAACTATGAGAAAAGAGGTTCCAAAATATGATTTAGAGATTGAAGAGAAAGTTGTTAATGAATGAAACAACAAATCAAGTCTTGAGAGGCTTGAATTTGGAGAATTTTTTTAGGTTGGAGTAGTATTGAGTCCCTTGATGATGAAAGAAGATGTGGAATGCCTAGCAGAGAGGCATGAGATCCTAGATGGATTGATCTCTATGAGAAGAGAGTAAAGGTTTGAGAATGAGAAAGAGTTAAAAGTTGCAGTAGTGGTCTCATGGACTGAGACTAAGGGAAAAGTGTAGATTTGGGACCAATTTGTGATCTACATTTTTCCCATGAAAGGCAAACTGAAAATCAGGAGGCAAGGATGCATTTTGGAGCAGCACTATGAAAGGATAGAATGGATCCTTGGTGTTGATCTTTTCAAACCAAGGGTGAAGATTAAAAAAAAAAATTTGTCATCTTTGTGTTTGTAGGGTTTCCAAGAGGACTTGGAAAAGTTTTCAAAGCTGTGGAACATGGTGCAGGGCACCTAGGATACTTCATCAAGACACCAAAGACATCCAATACAACTATGAAGACTTTGAACAAATTCAGTAAGAATTAGAGGGAAAATAATATGGACAAAGATCATATGAATATCAATTACAAGATATTGGAAACTATAATGCTTTCTAATGTTATCAAATGACATTTCAATGTAAAGAGTTTGTTAATGGCCTAAATGCACAAATTACTTGTAAGTGGACCAATAGTGTCCAAGGGTATCAAGGGATTAATTAGGAGATAGAATTACTTAGAATAAGTTTCCTAGGTGTTGGAGGAAATTAGAAGTCCATAGTTATAAGTTTTAATTAGTTTTATTTATTTTCTAAAGTTTAAAGATTTAAATTTTCAAATGTAACAGTCACTTTGTCTTTTAGTGGGAAACACATGCATATGAGTCTTTTAGTATTCCTCTTCGAATGTAACTACCAAGAAATGGTTGGAGTGGAAGAGGAATCAAGTCATTAAATGATAGTAGAGTCTATTTTTTTAGAGAGGCCTGGGTTGTACGAATTGAACAAGAAGCAATAAAATTTAGTTTTCTTTTATTTTCTAAGTATCACAAAAATTTGGGTGTTGTTACGGGGGTCATAACTCCCAAACCCACCGTTGGATCTTTCTCAATTTTGAATATGTTTTTAGAAACATAATTATGCCCATCCTCACTGAAGGGATGTTACAGATTGTATATGTATCAAAATTTATGAATGTCTATGTACAGGTATATCCCAGGGGCAGTGAGTTGTGATTTTTGAGTGATTTTTAAGTTGCATGCACTAGTGCTTAGTGCCTCAGCATAAAGTGGTATCAGAGCGAGCAAAAGGTCTAGGATTTGGAATATTTAGAGTCCTTTGTTGAGACCTTGAGTTGAACTATCCTCCTTGGAATATTCTCTTTCTATTTGGAGATTACGCGTGCATCATCGATCTTGATCTCTTCTTCTGGCTGGTGCTGAATCTCTAGATCATAGTCAAAGTCAAGTTTCTTTCTGAGATTACGTGAGGGTTGTTGATCAAGCTTTTTATTTTCTTGATTGTGTGGTCTGCACCAAGTCTCATAATGGAACGTGAGTTAAGAAAAGTGTTTAGTGACTTGGAGACAATGTTGTCATTGAATCTCCATATTTGATCATGGTAAAGAAAAGTAACTCAGGGTTATGGTGCAGTTTGCACAGATAGAGTCACAACCATTGATCAAGGCAAAGATCTAGGGCTTGTTCTAAGTCACTAGATGGAGTCAACAAGTTAATCAATTTTTGGCAGTTCATAGGTATGAGCCGAGATACAGAGACATGTCTGAGTAAGGACCAAAATCAGTGGCTATCACTGAGTCTCCAGATGAGCCATGGGTTAGTGCTTTTATTCAATGACTTGGCGATCTAGTTGATGTCGTGATCTCATAATAAACTTGTAGTAAAGATCAAGTCAAGTCAATTCAAGTTTATTCAGTGATTCAATGCAATCCATTGATGCAGATTTGATCTTATGGTTGGCGCTTAATCTCTAAATGTGACTCAAGGTTAAAGTTTCATTTAGTGACTTGGAGATACCTTTGTCGTGTGATCTCCAGATAGAATTGGAGTCATGCCAAGGTAACTCATGGTCAATTACAGGTTTGTCAAGATAGAATCATGGACATTCATTAAATTCAAGACCTATGGCCTGTGCTAAATCACTAGATAAAGTTCTAAGTCTTGTTTTCATTCCGATATCTAGCGAGGGTCATCAATGCACTTTTCATCTATGGTATGCATGTGATCTCAGAACCAAATCATGGTTAATAAAAGTAACTAGTGACCTAGAGATTACACTATTGGAGAATCTCCAAATCTTACCCAAGGTCAATTCAAGTTAAGTTAAGTTACATTCAATGATTTAGTGATAGACATGTCACGTGTGATCTCCAGATTTGACTCAGGTTAAGTTTAACTCTCAGAGATTATGAGTTTCTTTCAGTCAGGTTAAGAAGGGAAATATTTACAAATATATACAACATTGTGCAAGATCAAAGACTCAGGAAAATAATGTCTTTAAGAACTACCTATGCATAGGATGATCATGTATCTCACCAATAAGACTTTGCAAGAAGTAGGAATCCTTACCATGTAAATCATGCACAACAAAAGGTCCTAACCATAAGGACTCAAACTTGCTATGTTTTCCCTTGTCCTCGATCCTTGCATTCCATTTGAGCACCATGTCATTCACCTCAAATTTTATTTCTGACACTCTCTTATCAAATAAATACTTAGACTATTGTTGGATCTTCTGATTCTACAATTTTGCTTCATTTCTTATCTCATCTAGTGGTACCAACTGCAACATTCTATTCTACATTGGCTCAGTTACTTTTATGTCCTCATCTTGGATGAATTTGTTACTAGTATTTTTTTTTAATGACAACCTATATTGTGTTCCATAAACTAGCTGAAAATTAGATACACCTATAGCTCTTTTCATGGTTACCCTATCAGCCTAC
Organism: Thuja plicata; assembly: GCA_018584345.1. Classification (NCBI taxonomy): domain Eukaryota; kingdom Viridiplantae; phylum Streptophyta; class Pinopsida; order Cupressales; family Cupressaceae; genus Thuja; species Thuja plicata. Next base: position 3,506,970 of record MU224554.1, read on the forward strand.
AAAACCAACCTAAGCTTTGAATTAAAAGCCTTCTTATTCTTTTATAGTGTTCTTTTGATAATCTTCATGATTCTCTTATTGCTGGATTTTGGGTTCCCATTTTCTTGTGGATGATATGGTGAAGAATAGGAGATAAAAATACCATATTGATCCCAAAGTTCTATGAATTATTCAAACCTAAAGCACATAGCATTATCCATTACTAGCTTGATGGGCACACCAAACCTAGTCAAGATATTATCGATTAGAAAATCAATGACCACCTTGTTAGTTTCCCTCTTGGTTGGTATAGCCTCAACCCATTTGTAAAATATTTTGTGGTAACAAGGATCCAGCTGTGACCCCACTAGAGTTATCTGAAAATTCACCACTAAAATCAATGGCCCATTGGGCAAAACGGACTTCAACTGAAATTGGATTCAAAGGCAAAGCCCTTGAATACACTAGATTCTTTGAAAATATTTGACACTCCTCACACTTTTGCACCAACTGATGAGTATCCTTGAACAAACAAGGCGAATAATAATGAACTCTAAGTATCTTGTGTGTAATTGTCTTTTCTAAATAATGGCCTCCACAAACACCACTATGTATCTCTTTTAAGACCATCTCAGACTGAGCCCTATAGAGAAAAAATAAAATAATTCCATCTCTTTTTTCCAATATAAGTCTCTATGTATTAGTACATACTTCTGACTCTTAAGTCTGAGAGCCCTTTTTTGATTCTCTATCATGTCCCCAGGACATTTATTATTCTTCAAAAAATAAATAATATTAGCATACCATGGTTGCATCTCAATGCTAGTTGGAATTTCATTTTATTTCACAATATTTACTTGGGTAGGATCCATGTTTGAATTTGTCATGAGCTTTGAAAGTCCCAAGCCTCTAACTAATTTGGTAATTTTGATCTCTAGATAAAATTCTTGTATTCTATTGATCCATCTGCACCTCTTGCCAGTGACCTCACTTTGAGACAAAATATCCTTTCCTGTAGCATGAGGCACATAGGCAACCACCTTAGCACATACTAAATAAGGCTTGAAAGCCTTGACTTCCTTAACTAAGGCATAAGCTTGCTTCTCCATAATTTCATAATTCAACTCAACTTCCTGCAAGGAATTACTGAAAATTCAATTGGGTGCTCAAATCCCTCCTTGTCCTTTTGTAACAACATTGCAGTAATGATATGGAATGAAGCGAATGAGAAAATAGAAAAAGGAAATTCATAATTAGGATATTTTAATACTGGTGCTTCCTGAATAGTCAATTTAATTCTCTCAAAAGCTTGTTAAGTTTTTGGATTCCAAGCATATTTAATATCTTTCTTTAGCAACTTGGCATTAGGTTTTATGATCTCTGCAAAATTTACAATGAACCTTCTTACAAAATTTATCTTTCTTAAGAATGATTGGACACCTTTGATGTTTTTGGAAGGAGTCAACATATTAATAGCTTCAATCCTCTCTGGCTCTATTCTAACTCCCCCTTTGGACACTATATGTCCTAGAAATTTTTCCTTTGAAATAAAAAAATGACACTTCTTTGGATTAAGAGAAACTCCAAAGTCCAAAGCCTTACCAAATATATTTTCTAGATGTCTGGAATGGTCCTGAACCCTTTTTGAATATGCAGTAAGATCATCCTAATAAACAACCATAATTATGTTTATGAATTCCTTGAAAGCAACATCCATTACTCTCTGAAAAGTGGCCCTTGCATTCATGAGGCCAAATGACATTGTAACATAAACATAAGTTCTCCAAGGGGTAGTAAAGGCTGTTTTGAATTTCTCTAACTCCTTGACTAAAACCTGATTGTAACCAAAAAATCCATCCATCATGGATAGAAGGTTACATCCTGTAACTCTTTGTAGCATTGCCTCCATATTAGGCAAGGAATAATTATCTTTAAGTGATGCCACATTAAGGTTTATAAATTCAACACAAAGCCTAATATCTACATTGTTTTTCCTTACAGGAACAATATTTGACACCCATGAAGAGTGTTGGATTAGTTTTATTATTTGGGCTTCACTGAGTTTCATCAATTCTTCCTGCATTTTTGATAGTTTTTGTTGTAGTAACAATATCATCTGTTATATCTTTGAGAAAAGATAAATTTGCCTCTCTATGTTCTTTCATCTTCAGCATTTCAACTGAAGGTATTGACACCTTCATCTGAGATAGTGTATGTTTCATGTCAAAAGAAAGAAAACTCAAAACATCTCCACTAGACACATTACCCTTGCTTTCTTTGGATTTCTCAATTCCTTGATAAAAAATGGGAGTATCCTTTCTTTTCACCTGAATATTATCCTTGTTTTGGATTGGGGGTTCATTACAAATTTCCTTTATAAACAATAAACCAGGATTTCCTTGATCCTTATCCACCTTTATATTTCTTAAATTATAAGCACTCCTAGCTTGAGCAATTGTAGCAACAGTGTGAGATCTCACTTCTTCATCACTAGGTCTTCTTAGTTGCGTATTTTCATCCTTTGAATTAGCAACATTTATAGTATAATGCTCTCTACTCTCTTCTTCATCGTATGTCATGAACATATTGAATTTAGGTACCTCCTCCTCTTGATCACTCTTCTCATCTTCATTCTCGACACACCCTGCCAAATCTTGCGCAACTGCACATTCAAGAGGGGAATATGGAATATTAGGGGAACACACCAAGAAATATTGTCTACATTGTGTACATTATTTCTTTTCAAAGGATTAGGAGTACCCCTAGATCTTACATTACTCAGTCCCTCTGACAAAGGTTTACCATCTCTCCAATTTTTTTTATAGAGCATGTCCTACAATCTGTAAGGCTTCTCAAACCTCTGATTTTGTCGTCTGTTATTCTGAAAGCGTCTCTCACTCTTATCCACCTTATTAGTTAGGTCCTTGATTGCAAATACTAAATTATCAAATTTATAATTTTTATTTCTTCCTTGGGAAATCTATAAGATTGACTGTTAGGGTCTTTCCATAACCTCCAATCATCTCTTTTCCCAAGTTTACCTGAGGTCCTTCTATTACTTTCAATGCTCACTGTCATCTTAAAAGCACCCCTTAATGTACAAGGATTCGTATCCCTCACAAGCTAGGCAATCTTACTATCCAATTGTGATACCCACCCCTTAGTTTGTCTTTCTATTTCAGTTTCCGAACTCTTTTAGGCTTGTTCCTGTATGCGTTGGTCATTTTAGTTGATTTTAAGGATATTCATGTTTTACCTTTCATTATATTATTGATCCATTGTTTAGTTGTGTTATATATTCTATTTACATGTGAATTATGGATATTTCAGGATGGTTAAGTATATGCTATGATGTCATTTTGATTATGGTTTTCTGACTATATTGACCCTATATCTTTATGCACATGGATTGTTGTTATGTCTTACATTACTCTTTGATGTGTTTGGTATGGTATGGGACAGAGTCGTAGTTACTCTATGATGACGATAGAGACACTGATTCATTCATAATTCATTAGTCCATTCTTAGCACAACAACTGGGAAATATGAAACGTTGTTCCACAAAGTAGCACTAAACTTTGAAGCCATAAATTCTACCTCCTTCAACAATTACTCAAAGGTATGGAAATTCTCTACATCAGTATTAAAAGACCATGCAACCAACATGATGCCATGTTTGGAACGACACGCCATAGTATATCTTGATTCTACTCTTTATCTTAAATTACAGATACTAAATAGAATTGAATTGAATTGACTTTAAGCAGAATGAATTGATAGTAAGCAGAATATTTGGCGAACATGCCTTTGTTGACTTAGATGTTTTATGATTGGATGCCAGATATTTGTCTATCGATGTCCCGTGTTTTTCTACCTCTTTCCAAGAGCTCATCGCCATCTTCAACCAGAACGCAACAACATTCAAATCTAGATCACCGTCGGAGTAATGTTGGATTTCACAAAGTCACAGGCCCTCCACACACGATTTGCACATCCCAGACACGCATCAAAGACAATAGCGAGCACATAGGCAGTGGAACATCCTGTGAATTTCATCTTCGATTCCCAGCATCCACACAAACTGTGTGGAATGCAAGGGCAACATGGAGGAAGAACGTTGATAATATTATCACCCACGAAGCCCCCTTGGGAGAAATGATTCCTGAAGAGGTCAATCTTGACGATATATGGAAGGTGGCAGTAGTTGCAACATAGATTCTTTTCCGTTGATATCTCGATTGAGTTTGTTTACAAAGAATGCGAGCATTTGAATCGATGAGTCGAGCTATTTCAGAACATCGCCCTGCGACATTTCGGGCAGGAGGTTGTTGGGTAGTGATATCATTCTGATTTCTTCTACATTTGCATCAGTCAATTCCATCTTCTTCATGATTTCCATTAATAGGTAATGATTGGACTCACTATTGATGAATGTAATAATAAATTCATTAGAAATGAGCTTCTTCGCCAACTGCATCATTGGATTGATATGACAGTGAGCTTCTGTGCCAATTTTATCATAGGATTGACCAACCATCTATCCCATTGTCCAGAGTGGTGCCTTGCACCACCGTTGCACTCACCTGCTTCCCACTCGGATCTATGAAGATAATGTTTTATAAGTTGTTGATGGAAATATTTACTGAAATGGTCTCACATATTCACGCCTGTAATATTTTTTCCTCTTCCATTTTGTCCAGATCCGCCTTCATACAGTCTACATAAATCTCTTCGTAGTATTGTCCTTCTCGTCATCATCATTTTGAATTATTTATGAAGTCTCAAAGTCCTGTTAGGGAACCTGCTTTGATACCATGTTGAATTTTCCATGTTCGTTTCACCATTGTCAATAATTCTTATTATCCTCTCAACCACAGACTCCCCAAACATCGTTATATATAAATCTGCCATTATATTTAATTAGTATTTATGTCATAGAATGAGATCATATATATATATATATATATATATTAGGAGACTTTTCACCAAGGGTTATGACTAGTCACATGTGGCCCCATTAATTAATAATTATATTATTATTATAATATAATAATTATTAAATTATAATTTAGTTATATATAGTAATAATATAATAATTATATAGTATAATATAATTATAATTATATTATATTATCACATAATAATATAATCATATTTAGACTCCCTTAATCTTACCAGAATCTTTACCATTTCTGACCCCCCTTTAGGATCTCTTACGTGGAACTTTATGATTTCAACTAGGAGGTTGTGTTGAGTTTTTTGTTTTCGCAAGTTCATTGTGGGGAAATGGTGTTATTTTTGAAAGACTCCTGGAATGGTTATTCTCCTTTGACCTCTCTGAATTCCCTATCAGAAGTGATGGACATTTTTACCCTCTACTCGGGGAGAATTTCATTGATTGTGTAGATCATGTGGACATATTCTCCCATAAGGTGAGCTGGAAAGACCCTTCTTCCCTCCTCATATCTCTAGATCATGCTAGGGAATTCACCTCTTTCCTTTCAAATAGGATAGCTTATTTGTCGAAAGGTAGTGATAGATTGATATGGTGTCCCTCCAAAATTCGTATGTATTCTGTCAAAGATGGATATACAGCTATGCAGTAGATGGAAAATCAGAATACTGTTGATAGGGCATTTATCTTTTGCTGGCATAAAGATGTTTTACCTAAATCAGGGGTTTTTCCTTGGCCTGCTCTTCAAAAGAGAATCCTTACTAGTGATATATGGGTTAGGTTGCAGATAGCTCCACTTCCTTTTAATTGTATTTTATGTGGAGATTTTGTAGAATCTGTTGATCATATTATTGTCCAGTGTAGCTTTGCACATCAATGTTGGTCTTTTATCATGAATAAGTTATCTCTGTCTTTTCCACTGCTTGCTTCCTTATGGGAGCTTTTTCAAGCTTGGCCCGCATTGTTTACTAACTCTCTGTTTGCATGCCTTTGGGTTATTATTCCTTCCTCGATCATTTGGTCAATCTGGTGGGAGAGAAATAAAAGTATATTTTAGAAAAACCTCCTTTGATCTTCCATCAATCCTTAATACTATTGAAAAGTATATTTTTGAACAAGTCAACAATTTTGTCCAATCTCATTTCAATCCAAATAGCATCTTCTCTTCTTGGGATAGTCAGGCAGTTGTCTCTTGGAAGTTCTTATCTTTTCCTTCTTCCCCTCTCTTCCCCCATACTAGAAGAGTCCCCATTAATAGAGCTTCCATTAGATGACAACCCCCTAAATCTTCTTTTGTTAAGTTAAACTTCGATGGCTCTTGAAGAGGCAATCCAGGTGATTCAAGGATTAGACTTTGTCTAAGAAACCATCTGGGAAAATTTTTAGCTTTGAAATCTTCTCCCATCCCTCAAGGTACCAATAATATGGCAGAGGCACTTGTGTTATTAGAATGTTTATTTCTTGCCAAAAATTGTAGGACACCATGTCTGCATATTGAAGGTGATTATTCTGTCATCATTAATGCATGTTTTAACAGGAAAATTGATAATTGGCATCTTAAATGTATACTTAAGCAGGTATTGAGATTTATAGATTCTTTCCAAAATTTCATCATTTCTCATACCTATAGAGAAGGCAATGTTCTTGCAGACTATCTTGCCAATCTTGGTTGTGACAAGATTCATCTAGATAAAGATATGTCAGTATGTTCGTTGGAAATTTTCCCAGCTCTTCTTTCATTTATTCATTCTGAAACATCTTGAACTGTAAATGGATTTTACAAGCTTCATCAGCTTGGTAAAATTCTTGGTTGTCATGTGTCTTGGTGCTGGAATCGGCTTTTGATCTGTCCTTGATTTGTTTTTTCGTTTGCTTATTTAGTTGTCGAGTTTGTCTTGTCCTTTATTTTGCGTCATGTGTGGCTATTGAGTGGGTCTTAGCCATTGTTGTGTATTGTGTGGTTGTCGAGCGGTTCTTTGCCACTATAGTGTGTCTGCTATGGTTTTCGAGTGGTTCTTGGCCTTCAAGGTGTGTCATGTGTGGCTGTTGAATGGGTCTCAACGATCGAGGTGTGTCTTTTGTAATTGCTGAGTGGTTCTTAGCCACCATAGGGTGTCTTCTATGGTTTCCAAGTGGGTCTTGGCCACCATTGGGTGTCTTCTATGGTTTTCAAGTGGTTCTCAGCCATCATGGTGTGTCATGTATGGTTGTCGAGTATGTTCTCAGCCACCGTTGGGTGTAACATATGGTTGTTGAGTTGTTGTCGACCATCAAGGCAGTTGTCACCTCAACTCTATTCCACCTAGCATGATGTCATGTTAATTTGGAAGTTTTCTTCTCGCATGTGGACTGGCTTTCATCTTAATTTATTGTTGTTTAAAGTACGAGGATTTATTTTATGAGAGTTAATATGGGGGATCTTGTACAGATTTGAATATTTACTCTTTCATCCACTTGTTGTTCCAAATTAATCGTACATGGGTTTTTATTTATTATGGGTTGTGTGATTTAATTTATTTTCATCTGCTATTTATCACTAACATTCTTGTCACTATGTTTTATTTCCTTCAAAGTATTATTCTTCTTATCTATGATTTTTCCTCTATTTTATGGCTCGCCATTCCTCTCATTTGTTGAACATGAGTGTGGTCATGGACGTCTTCTCGACTTGTAATGCTCTCCTCATGGATCATTACCCTTAGAATTAAAAAATACAACTGGAGGTCAATGAGTGGGAACAACCTCTTATAGGATTTATTACCGATTGGTTGTTGTTTTTGTCAGTGATCACCCACATGTTCGTAGGGCTATTAGAATAATTGTGCATGACGATATCTTGTTTCCACAGGGAAAGAGAATAATTTTTCCCTCTCAAATTCTCTCAATTTTCTTATCAAATGCCTTTCATCTGTTGTAATCCCCATTCCATCTAGAAATTATTGTTAACAAGCTTGTGAAGTCGGTTTTCTTAAAGGGTAATAGGTTATGGAAAGCAATTCAAAAATACGATCTCTAGAATGGGGCTGCACTGGCGGGCAATATGTTCCATCATCATTGATTATCCAGTACTGAAGATATTGATTGTAAGTGAAGTGGGAATCAATGTAAATGAATTCATTGATATAATAGAAAAATTGTACAAGTTTGAGGTTCGTTATGCTAAGTTCATCTCAAATACTAGAGCCGTTATAGATGCAAAAATGAGGGAAGTTTCTAGATAATAAGAATAACTAAAAGGATTTCAATGGCCAGATGAACATGACTAAAAATTGAGAAGGTTCCATGAAGAAGAAAATTAAATAAAATGAATAAGTGAAAAGAAGTCCCATAGTTTTATTTTTGGGCTTTTTGTGAAGTTGGTTACTTTTTTTATGGCAAGGCCACAATAAAAATTTAGGGAAATTAATCAATTATTTATATAGAAATATTTTCTAGCTCAGCTAATACCATGGATGTATCAAATAGTTAGGAATGAAGATGGTAATCAATTTGAAGGTGACATGCTAAGTTTAGTGCCCTTGTTCTTCTCCAACTAGATTTTTTTGCAAGTTCTTCATGCAGTTTGCAAGAGACACGTCATTTAGTTTTAACATCTTTATCCAATAGTTTTCAAGATTACATATTCTATTTTCCTAAAATAATTTAGAGTTAATAGATCTCACAGGAACTCTTTCCTTGCTAGACGTATGTTTAAATAGAAGTAGAACATTACTCTCATTATCTAATATTGTAATAGCCAATTTCTTTTTGCATTCCTTATTCTATACAATTAATACCATGTTCATATAGTAATTCTTCCAAAATATCATCTAAGAGGGCATAATAAAATAGTGTTTTCAGTTCCTAGGTGTTATAGTATGATATTATGAGTTGTACAAGCTTTTAAGATACACTATTATTTGTGAATGAAGAGAGTGTTTCATGTCATATTAGTGTCTCCAAACTACACTAAGATACTTTATATTAATCAAATAAAGTATTTTTTATTTTGTCTATCTATTATTATGGATACGTGTCAATCATTTTCAGCTTTCTTCCAAGGGAAAGATTAAAATTCTTGAAATAATTAACAATAATGTTAAAGTATGATTTGGATATGTGAGAGAAATTTGACGCGTAATGGTTTAAAATATATTCAAGGCATTATGTGCTAACTTGATTCTAAGCTCTTTTTTAAATTTATGAGGGAAAGTGAATGCAATTTATTTTATGTTGACTCTATTATCCAATGGAATAGGCACTTCTCTAGAGTTTTTGAAAGGGTATAGTTGAGAGGGAAAAATTGGATATCATTTTAATTTCTATTAAATGAGTAGCTTTAGGAAAGATTCACTCTCAACAACATTTGAAGTTGTGATGGGATTATGTATTGAAATGGTACAAAATAAATACACCCTTTAAATTTCCTGAGAATTGTCCACTTAGAAGGTTTGTAATTTTTTGTCAAATGAATTTTTATCATGTATAAAGATTTGTGAAATAGAAATACCCTCCTATGTTTTTTGGAGCTAAAATTGAAGAAGCATTGTATATCCTTGTTGTGTTATTTTTTCCTATCTTGAGTATATAAATAGGGTTGAATGTGTGGTCAAGTTTTTCAATCTGATGGTTTACATGTTATGGTTGTTGTTACGATTGAAGGTAGAAAGAAAAATTGCTAACACCCCCTAACAAGAGGATGAAATATGGACATATCATTTATGCCTCTAGATTCCCCTATTATAGAGAGCCTTCTCCCTCATACATCCTTTCACAAAAAAATCAAAATTCCATAACATGTGTTATGGTTGAACACACATGTAGAGTCATTTTCATTATAAACAAAGTCCTCTTTATTAATACGCCACTTCATGCAAGATATGATGAGTGCAATGACACAACCTAAACATACTACATATTATTTCTTCCACTTCTCTTTCTACCACATTCATAGTCCTTGTGGGATCCAAGGAAATGTCTACAACATTTCCCATCATTTCCTAGTCTGACCTATTTCAAGAAATGATAAGTATCCCCTTGCTAGTCTCCGTTGGAGAAGTCTCCTTACTTCTTCACAAACACTTACATTTTTTGAAATTTTTTTATTTAAATATGTGTGTGTGTGTGTGTACCTATATAGTTTCTTCCTATTCTAGTAGACCCCTACCTCCTTAGGAGGATTTGTTACTCAACGATTATAAGTATAAGAATAGATAAATTTCATATAACTTTTTAGCACCCAAAGTCCCTCCCATCTTAGCTTCTACATCTTATCTCATCCCTTATTTGTAGCATACTTTTCCTTCTATTCCCTCTTTATTAGGAATTAATCCAAAGAATGTTCCCTAATGTAAACCTTCACATTTATCAAATACGTATTAAACTATAGCGGTGTCTCCTATTACAACAACTATAACGATCGTAGACAATGATAAGGAACCCATGCTAAAAAAATTCCAAGTCTCACCATATCCTTGGAATTCTCATCAATGAAAACATCCCTCACTATTATATTTATGGTAACGGTAAGATCTCACTACAGGATTATTCATTTGCATTGATACTTAACTCCTTGCCTCCAAGGTTACCCCTTCTTCCTCTAACTAATCCTAGATAAGTCATGTGAATTATAGAATCCCCATGGAGTATTATCTTATTGAGCCTTCACATGCTTCTCATTCTAGTTCACGCTTGCAATTGATCTAGTTTTAGAATAAGCATAACTATATTCAAAGAGAAAGTGCATTAGATCACGAGGCAAAAATAAAAGATAGAGAGTGATTCATTAGTTCCTATGTTTGTGCCACTTTTACTTGCTCATAGTTCTGCTACATCAATTTTTTTTTCTAGCTTCATCGTCTAGTTTCTTCCCAAATGTTTAAGGGTTGCTAATGAGCCTCAACCTTATTCAGTCTAGGTTTTCATCTCTTTGTCCTTGGAACCCTCACATATCATCTCAATTCCTCATATCCCACCTTTTCCATAGCTATTCAACATATCACATACATGGGTGGTGTCTACTGTAGTCATGTTTTCCCCACATATACCATGCACTTATCCGCATCCAATATTTCTCAAATTATTTAGGCTAGCTATGGTGGATAAGAAGGTATCTCCTTCACATTTTAGGAGAAAATTTCATCTGGGCCCTATTACTAATTCGGTCTAGGTTTTCATCTCTCTATCCTTGGAACCCTCACATATCATCTAAATTCTTCATATCCCACCTTTTCCCTAGCTAGTCAACATGTCACATACATGGGTGGTGTCTACTATAGTCATTTTTTCCCCACATATACCATGCATTGATCCGCATCCTATATTTCTTAAATTATTTAGGGTAGCTTTGGTCAATCAACAATATATTATATCTACCTTATTGGGGGACAATCCACTATCTATTGTATTTTCCATTTTAGGGACCAAACAACTATCAAAATATATTTCCCTATCATACCAAATTCTATCATAACACAACTTCCTACTTGTATTGGTCCAAATATTTCCCCCTATCATACAACTATCTAGCGCAACAAAACTTTCTACATATATTAAAGCTAACAAAAATTTCCCTATTGTATGGAAATATAGTATAATAAAAATTCCTACTAATACATTTGCATAATATTGGTGATCATATTTTGATCTGTATTTGATCACTTTTATTAAATCTCCTTCATATAACATGTTTTCCTACATATTACACGTTACAATGCATCTTAATGAAAGTTCAATTTTTCCTTACTATTAACACCATGTGGATAGAAGACTCTGGTTCTCCTTCACATCATGGTAAAATTTATTTCTCTACTTTCACTTACATTCCACTAATGATATTATCATAAAAGAGTGAGGAAAAGGTAATATTCTAAAGTGCACCATGTATAATTCTTCATCACATAATGCCTCCACTTTAGCAAAAATTGAATTTCTACCTCTAATTAACCATTTCATCCCAATTAACTTCTCATACTCTTTTGTCTATGTTGAATTGGATTGGAATACTTGTCATTGATGTCAAAACCTATGTACCAAATGGTTGTGCTCCATTTGATGTACATAATTGACCTATCCTATGTAGAATTGTATGGTACCTTATTTTGTAGATGGGTATCCTTGTTCTGGTAATAGTGGTATATATTTTTGGTATGTTTATAGAGTTTAGTGTGATATGGTGCTTTGGTGATGAGGTATGTGGAGTAGTTCCTTGCTATGATTTTGGGAGTATTTTTATCGAACATCAACTGAAGAAAAATTAGTGCATATTTATGAAGATCATTTTTCAGTGCCTATTTGTTTTCAATAATTTCTCTAGGTATCTTGACATTCATGCAACATGTTACATATTTTTTGGTATGTTGTTCATGTTCTTCCAGTTGTTGCGAATATAATGATAATCAAACATGGTCCTAGTTGTGGCATTCTCATCAACATCAAAATATATCTTATTCAATATATTTTGATACTTCTACTTCGTGACATTCTTATTATATGTATTAACTAGCTATGGGTTATGTGGTAATGTGGAGATATGGATTGAAAAATTAGGCGAAAGTGATAGATGATGAAAGAAGAAATAATACATAGTTTGGGAGAAGAGGTAGAAAAGGGTTTTTGAAATTGATTCTGATTCGGATCTACTCTAGATATTTATATTTCTATTAACCATAATTGAATCCATGAATATGAAAATACAATTCTATTAATTTGAGTTTCAATTGTAAGAATATTTTTATATTTAGTTGTGATACTTGGTCTATGTATTAAAGGGAAGCTACCCTAATCGATAGTGAGCCTATCGGTAGTGAGTCTTTGTAAAAATAACCTTAACCACTGTAAATATACATGAGAATTAGCTACTTCATGGTTTTCTCCATCTTTGTTTTTCCACGTAAATATGGTCTTCATTGTGTATGGTGTTTCTTATATCCTTTCATGATTATTTCTATTTCATTGGATTTACATTACTACTAGAACAGTTAAGTTTAAAAATATCTTGAGATAACTGATTTAATCCCCCTCTTAGTTATCTGGGACTATTTAGTAGTCTAGATCCTCAAATATGTGGCATATTATTTTTAGGATACATGCATGCCACAAAGATGTTTGTGTGGTGCCCAATTTTCCCATAAATTTATAGATTTAAGGTAGTGATAGAGAATAAAACTAGTTTTTTTCTCATAGTGCAATTCCTCCCTCCATTGATTTCAATATTCCTCTATGATTGTTTAAATTCTCATTTTACTTAATTTTCTCTAACTAGGATCGTCTTGGTCATTTGAATCACTTCTTGGTCACTCACACGATTCCTCTTGAGCTAACTCTATAACTTCTTCACTATTTGAATAAATCTAAAAACCTCCTTTAAACTCATTGGTTATCTAACACTCAACTATCTTCTATTGGTTATCTAATTCTCATTTTAGTAAATTTTCTCTAACTAGGATCATCTTGGTCATTTGAATCACTTCTTGGTCACTCACACGATTCCTCAAGCTAACTCTATAACTTCTTCACTATTTGAATAAATTTGAAAACCTCCTTTAAACTCATTGGTTATCTAACATGCGCGCATTCGCGTGCGCATGCCCACACACACACACACACACACACACACCCCTTCAATCCACCAAACCATAATTCTTGGCTTCAAAGGGGAGCTATATTACAACCATTTAGTCTAATTTGATTATCATATCTTAATATCTTTAGAATTTTCTTTCTCTACTCATTATCATTTTGGATTTATTGGTTAAATGATTTTGATATCTATCTACCTAGCTATCCTTGGAGATAGAAACACCAAAATAGGTGTCTAACTTTGGTATCCTTCTTAAACAAATATCCCAACACATTTATTTTCACTATGTGTGCAAGTTAAAAGGAAGGAATGCCATATCTTATTGATATTTTTCTACATCCAGCTTGTAATCTATGTTACTCTTTGTCTCTCTTTTCTATAGAATACTTATTTTTTCCTTATAATCTACATTCTATTATTTAAATATGTTGGATGCTTAATTTTGTTAGCATACCTATTAATCTTATACTTTATGGTTTTGTCTTCTACACCCTATTAATATAGGATGCATGCTTGTTGTGCTAGCATATCTTGAATCTACACTACAGTCTTTGATTTATATAGGTTTCCAAGATAGTGAGCTAATAGAGCCCACTGGTTAATCTTGGTCAAATAATCTCTCCTCTAGTAAACTTTTTTTTTTCTTTTAGTAGTGTACATTTATTTGTTTTCCAAGTATTATGTGTTCACATTCAACTTAATTCTTCTTCAATAAATTGATCTACTTAGCTTACTAGAGTGCTAGTAAAGTAAAGTGGTGCACTGATTCATTCCTTGAGATTCCATAAATTTTGAGGGTAGAAAATTACCTTCTCCACACTAAACAACCAAAGATGTATTTGAAATATAGTAATACAACAAGAAATGGTGTTGCATGTAATTAATCCAGTATAAATGCCCCCAAATTTCACCTTTGTTTCCCTAATATAGAACTAAGTTATCTAAGAAGTGTAAGGAAAAAAATACTTGAAATATCTTGGGAGAGTAGCAAGGAGAAAGATTTCGTCAATGAAAGTTTATTTAAAGAAATAGAGTTTACAGTTATAACTTTTTTTTTTTCTGCGGGGGGGGGGGGAATTATGATGCAGATTGCATGATACGCTATATTATTATAAAAAATTGTATGAATGCAATTAGTCTAGCGTTAAATTTGTTGAGGTCTATTATCTAAAATAAAATAAGAATTATATTTGAAATGGGTTCATGAAGACTCGAATTATTAATATTTATGTTCGTAAGAAAAAAAAGTTCTTGAATTTTTCTTTGAGAATTTAAAATAATGATTTCACATTATAATCTGGTCATGATTGGTTATTGAAAATGCATCTAAAGATTTCATTTATCTCATCCTTTACATTTATTTTTTCAATGCCCTCACACTTTGTTTACTTTTCTATTTAAGTTCTATGTAGAGCTATATGACATGATATTTAAGTGGATAATGATATAGAAATTTTTATTACTATCTAGTATTTCATATTAGAAACCACCATCATGAAGGTGAGTGACTTGGATTCCATTGATCTTAAGTTATTAACTTGAGAAAATATTGATATAATTTTTTGTTTATCTCTAATCTCCTTGATTTCTTTAAGGATAAAGTTATGGCTGAAGCACAACTTAAATTTTATGTTTGAGCAATTTTTTTAATGAATTTGACAAATACTTAGAATTTCCAAAGCTCTTCTATGTGATGAAACTTGATATTATTAAATTGGACTACAAGATTTGAATCTCATTTGTTGCATTCCATGAATTAGTGGTTAGATTCTACTATTTGGTGGGTATTGTTAGATAGTTGATGAAGAACTTGATAGAAATGAAAGTTAAAGTTATAGTAAAATACTTTATGGAACATCAAGTTCTATTCTTGCTACTATCTCTCAACCTCCTCAAATGCAAGAGTGGAAGTGAAAAAGAGGGACACAAAGAATCTAAATACCATCAAGGGCTTAGTAATACTGTAAATTATGGAAGATGATGTTGTACCTAACTAAAAGAAGATTCTAAGATGTAGGATGCTATGAGTCAATATGTTCTTGGTCCATAGTGTAACTTTAATTAATGTATAGCTGATACTCTTGTATCTCTTTATGACTCAAAAGAATATATTATTCTATTTTTTTCATGGCAACTTTTTTGTTGAAATAAGAGGGCTAAAAATTTAATAAACTAGAAATATGGGTACAAGGTACATGACATCAAGCCCATGGAAAAAAAGTAACAAAAAAATCCCACAATTGACCGCCCCTGAAAGGGACACAACTAATCTGCCATATCTTCCTAACCAACATTTTAAAATCATGAACACTAAAAAAGGAGAAAAACCCCAAGGAAGCACTCAATGTTTATCTTAAGGGTCCCTAGACATGGGGAAAACCACTTCCCCTCCAGAATGGCTTTATTTTTAGCATGCCTCCTCCTAACCTTTTATTTTTTACAAGAACCATCATTGAAATCTGCCCCAAAAATATTCAAATTTTACACAACTTGCAAGCCTCTAGGGTCAACCTCCTTAGAAAGGTCACACTTAGCCACCAAAGTCTCATGCATCATATTAATAACTCCTAGAAACACTTTTTGTACCAATATCTTCTTATCATAAAAAATCATATGGTTTCTTTCTAGCCACACATACCAAATAATAAAACAAGGACAAAACTCCCATGCCACATCGAGAAAGGGAGTCTTAGTAGGAGATTAGGCAAGATTATTTTAAAAAATCAAGCAAAGATCTAGCATGAACACAAGCATCCCTCAAAACTCCCCACCACCAATGTTAAATTTCCCTAGTGAAAAGGAAGTGGAAGAAAGGGTGAAAGCTATTCCCCTCACTTTTATAGCACAAAACACAAATAGAAGGCATATGAAACCCTCTCTTATAAAGATTCTCCTAGATAAGATACCTATTTAGCACAACGAGCCACAAGAAGAACTTACATTTGAGTCAGGCCAACTTGTTCCAAATTTTCATCCACTTTGAAATATTCACATTGTGAAAATTCAATCTTACTTTAACTCTCAATATCTCGAGGCCACCAAAAAATTTACCTTTGGGTTAGAGCCCCAAGAAAGAATATTTGCTCCTTTAAGAGAGTTACACACTCTACTAGTCAATATCCTAGCAAGAGCCTCCCTATCTTCCAATGACCCCCCTAGAGGTCACTCATGAGATTCTTTCTATCAAACGACTTTTCAACGTCCCACTCTAAAGGTAACTTTAAAATCCTCAACTTTACTCCAGCCGGCTGCAAGAAAAATATTACAAAGAGGTTGCAAATGAGGGAAGCGTGAGAGGAAAGAGGGAATCCATCTCAAGAATCCATCTAGGAAAAATCTTCAAATCCCCTATTACAAATGCAGAAGAGACCTTGCTTAACTAAATGTTTTCCTCTCTTCAAAGTATTCCAAATCATGGACCCACTTTGCACCTATTTTGACAATTTCTACACTTGTAACGTAAACATTAAGATTATTATATAATTAAAAAGAAAAAGAATTTATTTATTATTTATATTTTATACTAATTTCAATAACTTGTAAACACAAAACTACAAGAAAAAATAAAAAGTATTAAAAATTTTACTTGTTAACACCCAGTTTGGAAAATTTATAAAAATATTTATAATGACCAATAAAACTTAGTATGGTTTCTTTTTATTCACGCCCAGCTTGACAACTTCTTCTAATATGGTTTAACTGGTTTAACTGGTAAGGAAAAAATGTACAGAAGAGCGAATTTCATTAATAAGAGAGTTTAATATAAAAATATAATATCAGCGACGTGTTTATTGTAATCATTACTGAGAATAGAAAATGTACAAAACTTAATTATTTTTTAAAACAGTTGGTGAGAGATGTTTATGTGCTTTGTCCGACCATGTGCTTCTTCAGGCTGGATAATTCCCTTCAGTAGGACCCAATCCCACCAATCCTAGAAAGACTAATAATCACTTTATCTGTGCTCCTCTCACCGGAGGTCTAAAGTTAGGAATGTCGCTCACCAATAAATTTTAGTTTAGCAGGCAAAGACAAAATCGTCTATAAATTGCTATAGTATCTGCCACTGCATGGCATAAACGTCCTCAGTATATACTTTGAAATTCTATTCATAGCATGGCAATGGATATACCCGAGTTTTTCAGAGATAAAACTATTTTCATAGTTGGAGCAACGGGCTTTCTGGGCAAAGGTATGCAATGGGCTTTTGATCTCTATCGTATTCACTACATCTATTGATTCTGTAATCCTTTAAGGTAAATGTCTGCCTAGTTATTTGTTGTGTAGTGATGGAATTTGAACATGCCATGTAACTTACAGTTTTTGTGGAGAAAATTCTGCGGGTGCAACCAGACGTCAGATGTATTTTTACACTCATAAGGTCTATAAATGTGGAGTCCGCTCAAGCCAAACTCCAAAACGAGGTATAATATTATAGAACTGGTTGACTCATAAACTCCAATTATATTCATGGGCAATTGTTTCTTGTCAAATGGTATTTCTCTGTAGGTGATATCGAAACAGTTGTTTGGGCTTCTTCGAGAGCGTTACTATGAAAGCTATGAAGAATTCATGGCGAAAAAGCTTGTTCCTGTTGTTGGAGACGTTGCACTCACTGATCTCGGAATCGAAGAAAGCTTAAGAGACCAACTCTGTGGAAAGATCGATATTATTGTCAATTGTGCTGCCACCACGAACTTTTATGAGAGGTTTTCTATATATATTGAATAACTAACTATATGGTGCTATACTTTTATCGTAACTACGCATTTTGTAAGTACTGTACTGTCAATTGGGATAGAACCTCAACGGTACCTAAATTGCAGGGCAATTAATATGAGTATTTTCTGTTGTAAATTGATGTTTTTTTTATATTGCAGGTACGATATTGCCATGAAAGTGAATGCATTGGGAAGTAAGAATATCATCAACTTTTGTAAGCGCTGCAGCAACCTTCAACTTCTCTGCCACATGTCAACAGGTGAATACAATGTCCTCCATTAAGCTCTGGTTGCTTGTTTGTTTGATTATCTATTGATAGGAACAAATGAGTATTAATATGTTTACATGATGTGATCTCGTCTTCAGTGGTTAATTAATGATATTTTTGGTTGATCTCTACGTATGTCAGCATATGTCAATGTTGGGAGCACGGGCATGGTCAGAGAAGAAATTGTCAGGAAGGGAGAAAGGGTTTCGTATAGCGGTGGAGAAATATCACTCCCTGAGATAGAGTCCGAATGCAATTTAATAGAGCAGACCATGGAAGAACTCAGGAATGGTTTAGGTGAAGCATGGTCATCCGAAAATGAATCCAAATATATGAAGGAATTTGGGGCACAAAGGTAAATGCATTTTCCTTTTGTTTGAACATTCTACCTGACTTTCTATGCTTAGCGAGTAAAAGTTTTACATTAACGGTACAAATTTGAACAGGGCAACGAAATTTGGTTGGCCAAATGCATATGTTTTCACGAAAGCAGTGGGAGAGATGATGGTGGATCACTTAAGAGACGATATACCCACTGTTATAATTCGTCCAACTATAATTGAGAGTAGCTTGAAAGAGCCATTTCCAGGATGGATGGAAGGCAACAGGTACAAAAATTGGGCTTGATGTCATATATATATATATATATGGGAAACAAAACAATATATCTTTACCAAACAATTGCTTCACTTAAAAAAAAAAAATTGGAATATAATTGTAGTTGACAAACTAAAGAAGACTACTTATCAATTCTAAAATTATTTTTGTATTATATCCAAATTTTAAGGAAGAATTCAAATGAAGATGAAAATATTTTTTTATCTTCTTAATCATTCCCCTAACTTCCTTTTTGACCCAACTTAGGCTCTTGTAGCCAAATGTAGCACAAGAATGTCTAAAAGCGGGCCATTATAAGGATCATTGTTGTGATGTCTATTTATAGAATTCATAGAAAAATAAAGTTTATGATATTAAACAAAAAAGCCTTCAAATAGTTTTATCGTGTTATTATTGTTTTAAATTATTAAATCAAATCTTAGTAATGAGGGAAATATTTCAAACCAGATGACGGACTGGCCACAAAACGGACAATAGTTGATTTGGTATAGCACTCCAACAATAAATTGGAATGTCCTAGTATTGAGTTCTAGTTGGTCCATAGGAGTTTGAACCGAGCGAGTGGTATCAAGGCTTGGCTAGGAGCCACAATTACGTGTAGTGTTCCTTAAGATGGGTTTTTGGTAATAGGCCACACCTAGACCAATAATGGATTGGTTGCAAAATGACTAGTAGCTTGTTTAGTAGAGCACTCCGATAACAAGTTGGAAGTGTTTGAGTCCTAACTAGTATATTTCAGTGTAGCTAAACATAGAAAAATAACAAAATGCTACAAATAAATCTTGAATACCTAAAAGGGACACTAACTTTGTTATTTTTTTAACATATACCTTCAAATTCAAAATCTTTCCTCCCACCAAATGTGTTATGATAATGTCAAAGGCTCACACTTTATCATTAAATGATCATCTAATACTTGCTTAGCAAAACAAATATTTCAAACTTTAAATGGTAGATAGATGTTATTGATGTATGTCCTTTTAGCATTGCAAAGATACAAGGAACATGAAATATTTACTCATCTCACCACTTTCCATTGAATTTTACCAATACAAAGTTTAATATACAATAAAATAATCAAACCTATAGAATATCTATTCAAAATCTAATAAAATACTATTTCTTATTAAATAAATATATTATAATACTAAGATAAAAGGTAAATAATGATAATGAAAAATTGTTGTAGTCCCCTGTTAAAGTGTAATATTCTTCCCACAATTTATAAAATAAATAATAAATTGTACCTCCCATTAGTGTAATATGGAGCTTGCTTACTTTAAATTTCACATTATTCTATTTTTTTAAAGTAATTTTGAACAACATTATTATGTTTCTTGCATACCTAATGCTTTACTGATAAGTTCCAGTAAAACACCATATAAATGCACATTCAAGAGTCCAACTTAGAATTTAAGTGTAACTTGTTTCTCTATTAAGTGATTTAAATTGTTATATGCTTGCAGGATGATCGACCCTGTCATGATTGGATATGGAAAGGGAAGAATCTCATTCTTCCTGGCTGATCCCCACCTAGTACTAGATGTAGTATGTTAAAATCTATTTATTAATTTCATATCCTAGTAATATTACTCTTCTTGTAACGTGAACTAATTTGCAGGTGTAAATTAATAAATAATTTAATATTTCATACTTCGTTCTTGATTAAATTAGATTCCGGTGGACATGGTTGCTAATTGCATGATATCATCGATAGCAAGGAATGCTTCACAACCAGGTTTATGTGTCTACCATGTAGCTTCCTCAAATGTAAACCCATTGAAGTATAGTGTGGCTGCTGATGCTATGTATAACTACTTTTCTGTACATCCATGTACATCTAAGAATGGGAGTATTGTGAGAGTAAAGAAACTACACTCCCTGAAAACCATGGCCACCTTCAAATTGTACATGACTATCTACTACTTAATCCCACTTCAGGTAATGAAAATTTAGCTTACATTTTGTTGCCAGTTTCAATTGTAATGACTAAGGCATTAAATGAATATTGCAGATGCTCTATCTTATCGATAAGCTTCTGTTGGGCTACCTTGGGCTAGAACCTCTCTACACTCTTCTACTTGAAAAGTACAAATTTGCAATGAAGCTTGCTCAAATCTATGAACCTTTTCTTTTCTTCAAGGGAACGTAAGTCATCAACTCACTTCTCTTAATTGTCATGTATAACCTATTTATTGGAATGCCTTTTCCAAAAAATCTAATGTTCTTGGATGGCATTATCAACAGGTTTGACATCTCAAATATGAAAGATTTGTGGAATGAAATGTCCCAGGGAGATCGGGAGAATTTCAACTTCAATGTTAAGAGCATAGACTGGAAACACTATTTCCTCAACTGTCATATTCCTGGACTTATAAAATATGTAATGAGAGGATGAAAATAAAACTTTTTCTTTCTGCTAATTACTTGGATTCCAAAATGGGGGAATCCTCCCATATCTCCTAAAAGGGGATTTTTTTTCTTGTGTTCTTTGCTTCCTCGGTCAATATATGTAGTCATATTTTGTCTATGATGCATTTTTCCGCCTCTTGTTATAGTAATTGGTTTTAGTATATTACTAGTTAATTTTATTAATATTTTGTTAACTCGTGTTTGTCTGCTAGAGACTCTAGTTGATCAGTTATGGGTTCAGTTCATACTGATGTAAATGTTTTGTATATATTGATATAACTTCAGGCTCTTGCCTTGTACCCTAAAAAAGTTAGATTCTAAATAAAAGGTAGTACACCTTTCTATAATGTGTTATTGTACTATATCATGTTAATAGTTAGATTATTTAAATATTATTATTGTCATTAAAATGTAGTGAATTTAAATATTACTTGAAGAAAAAAGTTAGTGAACAATAAAAATGTGTTGGATCTGAATACTATATAATGTATGAAATTTTAATGAGTCTTAATTGTATAAATCTAACTTTTAATCTTAATATATTATAAACTTATAGTATTATATGAGATTTCTTTATTTGAAATTTGTTTATTTAAATATGTGTGTGTGTGTGTGTACATATATAGTTTCTTCCTATTCTAGTAGGCCCCTACCTCCTTAGGAGGATTTGTTACTCAACGATTATAAGTATAAGAATAGATAAATTTCATATAACTTTTTAGCACCCAAAGTCCCTACCATCTTAGCTTCTACATCTTATCTCATCCCTTCTTTGTAGCATACTTTTCCTTCTATTCCCTCTTTATTAGGAATTAATCCAAAGAATGTTCCCTAATGTAAACCTTCACATTTATCAAATACGTATTAAACTATAGCGGTGTCTCCTATTAAAACAACTATAACAATCGTAGACAATGATAAGGCACCCATGCTAAAAAAATTCCAAGTCTCACCATATCCTTGGAATTCTCATCAATTAAAACATCCCTCACTATTATATTTATGGTAAGGGTAAGATCTCACTACAGGATTATTCATTTGCATTGATACTTGACTCCTTGCCTCCAAGGTTACCCCTTATTCCTCTAACTACTCCTAGATAAAAATGGGCAAGAGCACCTATGGATAAGTCAGTAGGTGATACTTGCATAGTAACTCCTACTTAATTGGTGGTGACTTACTCTATTATGGTCATGTGATTTATAGAATCCCCATGGAGTAGTATCTTATTGAGCCTTCACATGCTTCTTATTCTAGTTCGCGCTTGCAGTTGAACTAGTTTTAGAATAAGCATAACAATATTCAAAGAGAAAGTGCATTAGATCACGAGGCAAAAATAAAGATAGAGAGTGATTCATTAGTTCCTATGTTTGTGCCACTTTTACTTGCTCGTAGTTCTTCTACATCAAATTTTTTTCTAGCTTCATCTTCTAGTTTCTTCCCAAATGTTTAAGGGTTGCTAATGAGCCTCAACCTTATTCAGTCTAGGTTTTCATCTCTTTGTCCTTGGAACCCTCACATATCATCTCAATTCCTCATATCCCACCTTTTCCATAGCTAGTCAACATATCACATACATGGGTGGTGTCTACTATAGTCATGTTTTCCCCACATATACCATGCACTTATCTGCATCCAATATTTCTCAAATTATTTAGGGTAGCTATGGTGGATAAGAAGGTATCTCCTTCACATTTTAGGAGAAAATTTCATCTGGGCGCTATTAATAATTCAGTCTAGGTTTTCATCTCTTTGTCCTTGGAACCCTCACATATCATCTAAATTCTTCATATCCCACCTTTTCCCTAGCTAGTCAACATGTCACATACATGGGTGGTGTCTACTATAGTCAGTTTCTCCCCACATATACCATGCACTGATCCGCATCCTATATTTCTTAAATTATTTAGGGTAGCTTTGGTGTTTAATAAGGTATCGCCTCCACATTTTATGAGAAAATTTCATCTGGGCCCTATTCCTAATTTCTTTCACTATAAATTCCTTATATTTAATCATTTATCTGCATTTGTTTTTATTATGGAGAATGCTCTATCTTCTCCTAAATTTTTCACTTCCCCCTCACAAAGTTTGGAAATGTGTCTCCTATCTTACCTCTATTTTTGTCACATGCATCCTACAGGGAATGTATGTTTGGTTATCTTGAGGATATTCCAACAGTGATGACTCTCTTCACATAACCTGTCACCCTCGCCTTGAGGAAGCTTTTAGATGAGAATGTTGATATAGAATCATCAATGGTTCTTGTTGTTGGTGAGGCTCCTAGGGATTCTTTAATGGTCATTCCTCTATAGGCTATTCCTTTTTCCCTATATAATTAAGATACGCAAGATGGATATCTATTAGTGGATGATCTTTTAGGCGGATCCCTCTTATTTATTTATAAATTATGGTGTGTCTAACTATGTCCTCTTGTTCTTATGTTTTAATGTTGTGCCCTCTGTTGGTTCCTTTTCTTGCTGATATTAGAATACCCTTCAAGGGTTCACTCTATTTATCCCCAACACTGGTTCAGCATAAAATAGAACAACAGAAACAAGGTTTTTTAAACCTTCTGCACTTTGAG
>MU224554.1:3531352-3547347 GCA_018584345.1 Thuja plicata
CTTGACCTTAGCTCGTCGCCTACTCGCTGACCTTCAAGTTAACTTTAAAAAACAACTCGCGACTGCGCGATGCATAATTTTGCAACTCGTCGCCTACTCGTAGGCATAATGAAACTTGACTCAAACAACTCGCGACTGCGCGATTTACATTTCAAAACAGCTCGTCGCCTACTCGCATAACTTAAAAACTTGATATAAAACCAGCGCGACATAGCGACAAGGGATGAAAATGACTTCAAAAAGTGACTTGACTCATTTTTTGGCGGTAAAGCACAGAATTTAAAATCAAATAAGCCCAGGAAACTGACAAGACCAAGGGATTCAAAAATTTTATTTTACAGTGCCAACACCCTCCTCAAGGATTCAAGTTACTTCATTGGTACTTGGAAACATGACATTGAGTTTTGTACACTTTGTCTATTTATTATCTTTTTATTTTATTTGTCATATATTTAATTTTGACATTTAGGGATGATGAGAAGCATTGGGGGCTTTAGGAATTATTCTATGTTGAACCAATTTTCTATTTTATTTGTCCTCAAGTTCTCTTATTTAGATCCAAAAAAATTGGCACCATGATTAAACACTTATATATAGCTATATATACTTTTAAAAATTTCACTATTATTGATTCTGATGTCAAATTATAGGATCTTTGTATCTCTACATATTTTGTTAATATTGTGGATCATATCATGTGTCACTTGTTGTAGGGTGTTATTTGATAGAAACATCTTTTTATTTTGACATGGCATAACATATGTCGCGTAATTTTTAGTGGCGAATATTTGCCTTTTGGAAAATTCAAGGCAATATTTTTTACAGAATTGGTGAATCATACACGTTATACGTTGGCCCAAATCGCCTAGTCTTGACATGGTACCGGTTAGATATTCATTGGAATAGCCAATAAGATTTTCCATTTGACGAGGTTGACCAATATATTCGCCTTTAACCAATGTGACGTGGTTATTTTAACGGTTTCTTATTCGCCAAGGGTATTAATTATGAATTGCATATAAAATATAAAATAGCCAACCCGTTAATTATTTGTTTTATAGATCACGATCTATTTCACCAACCGTTAATTATTCGTTATACTAACTATGACCTATTTCGCCAACTGCTAATTGATTGTTATATTTACCACGACCATATTTCACCAATTGTTTGTTAATTCCTACATTCAGGTCGGCCAATTTTCGCCAAAAGCCCGGGAATTAAAAAAATGGAAATTTGAATCATGCATTGATATAAATTAATATGAAATTTGTTAGTCTTGACTCTTATAGTTTTCGTGTCACCTTACAAAAATTTGGAGGGCCATATTTACAAATAGCAATCTTGCAACAGTAAACAGAGGATTCACTTTCAGCATTTTAGAGAATCAAAATTCAGAGGAAGCTGGACCAAGCCACAAGGTAAGAAATTATTTGTTCAGTGTTCACATTTCATAGTATTGCTATTAATTTCCTAGTGACTAGTGAGAGGTCAAGATGTCGGATAAGGGTGAGTATCTTGAGTATCATTAGGCTGTTGAAGGGATTGAGATGTCAGGGGAGGTTGAACTTGAGACTCACACTTGTCACTGTGCTCAGGGTAGTGAAGGGATTGGAAAGCTAGACAAGGGTAAGACTCCTGATCATCAGGGCAGTGAAGGGCAGGGTAAGACTCCTTAAGGAAGTGAAGGGTCTGGGAGACTATCGAAGCGCCCAAAACTTAAAGGTACTACCATAAAGGCTTTCTTTGGAGCTGGCAATGTTTCAGCTTCATTAACTTCTGTAATTGCAAGTGCAAAAGCCATTCACAGTAGCTCACCAGTACCACTACCACAAGCTGGGGTTGTCATTGAGTTAAATGAAAATCAAAACGCATCAAATAAGGATAACAATGGTGGCATGATAGAAGATGTTATAAGGGATACGCAGAACCAGTTGGATGAAAATACTAGCAATGAATATAATAATGATGTTGGTAGGAAGAAAAGAAAAAGCATAGTAAAAATGGGGCAGGAGTGGGAAATGACAAGAAATTTTAAGGTTGATTGGGTAGAAAAGTACTGGTTCATTGAACCAGTCCTAAACAATGATGAACAACCAATAGAATGCAGGTGTAAGATTTGTACCTGGAAAAATAAAATAGAGAAGAAGTTACAGCTAAAGCTTGACACTATAGAAAAGCATATTGGTAAGGTTTATGAAAAATAGATCAGAGACGGACAAGAAATATTAGTAGTGAGATGGAAATCAAAGGAATAATTTCTTCATGTTAAGTATGCCATAGAATATGAAGAGCATAACAAGAGAATGACAACAATTGGTAGTAGTGAAAATCCAATCAAGGCTGGGTTTAAACATGCAGCCAATGAAGCAAACCTGGCAAAGACCGTTCAGATGAGTGTTGTTTTTCATATTATGTCTAGAGGGAATCCTATGAGAGACTTCTCAAAATATGTAATTTATTATCCTTTTCGAGAGTTCTTCACTATCCTATGTCACAATGGTCAACAAACATTGGATGGGAAATGACAAACTATCTTTCTGAGGTGGAAAAGCAAAATTTATAGGAGAAAGTAAAACAGTCCAGATTCATTTCATTAGCCATAGATGAATTTACTGTAGTAGATAACACTGCTTGGGTCTGTATACATGTGTATACAGTAAAAGAACATGTCCGCCAAGCTCATCTACTGTGTGTTTGTAAAATGAGAGGCAATTCAACAACAAAAAACTTATATTTTGAAGTGAAGAATGCTTTGAATGAAGTTGCTGGTATGGATGATTTGACAATTGGAAAGAAGCTAGTGTGTGTTGGAGCTGATGGAGCTACAGTAATGCAAGGCCAAAGGAATGGTCTTTGTGCAATATTACAAACTAGTATCACACCTTACATACTTGGCATACATTGCATGGCCCATCGAATTAATTTAGCATATAAAATTGTAAGCGATTTTCCTACAGTGTCAAAATTTGAAGATCTAGTTCGTGAGCTACACTCTTACTTCTACAGAAGTCCAAAACATTTTGCAGAATTTAAGATTTTTCAGAGGGAGTAACACCAGGAAAAAAGCTTCTCAAGGATGTTGAGACCAGATGGATCTCTTTGCATGGACTAGTAGAAATAGTTCTAATAGAAATATCAATCCTTGATCAGACTAATATATGAGCAACACCTCATAGTAGACAAAGATCCTAAATTTTTACATAAGTTAAGTGATATAGAGACTCTGTTAACTTTAGCCAGTCTTCTCCCCATGCTAGATTTAATGAACAAACTTGTTAAGAAAGCCCAAGACAGAACTATGTATATCCATGAGTATAGCAGTTTACGTAAAATGACAAGCATTGCCCTGGATTGTCTGTACTCATATATGACAACAATTCAAAGCCCAAATTTTTTTAGGTGGAAGACAATTACAGATTTGAATCATGCTGAGAATTTTTTACAATTTAATGCAAAAAATGATTTATGTGTGTTTTTGAAAGGATATGAAATACCAATGCACCAATCTAAGATGGGCAAGTGAGGCAGACTACTTCCAGTTAAAAGGGCTGATTTTGACAGTATTGTTAAATCTGTTAGTGAAAATTTGAAGTCAATTTCCTACCAACTTTCAAGTGAGATTCGTGAAAGATTCCCTCGAGAAGGAATTATTGAAGCCATGGGTTGTGTGTTTCCTCAATTTTGGAAAAACTTTGGAGATAAACAAAATGATGCACAAATCTTTCATAAAAATATTGATGAGTTGATCACAGAGTTTTAAAAACATGCAGATTGCAATGGACAACCAATTGAAGGAATTTTAGATTCAGCTAATCTTAAAAAAAAATGTAGACAATTTGCATCATGTATGAAATTGCAGATTAAAAACTTGGAGAATCTATTTGAACCTGGTGCAATAACCAGGCTTTGGAAAAGGATAGAGCAGAGTGAAGTATTGCATGATTCAATATCAGAATATTTCAAACTTGCTGATTTATGTCAAACAATGATATTGGGGTCGGTGGAAGATGAAAGAGTTTTCAGTGCATTGGGGTTTTTGAAATCAAAGATCAGAAACAAACTATACAGAAATTTGGAAACTTGCTTGAGGTTATTTGTAACACAGTACAATGTTAGAGACTTTCCTTATGATAGGGCATTGGCAATTTGGAATTACATGCGTGAAAGATGAGGGCTTTTGAACACTTCAAAACCTGGTGGTACTGGTGCTACTGCTAGTTCTGAGACAAACGATGGATCTTGGTCCCAGACTTAGAATGAAGATGAAGAATTTTTTGATTTTTAATACCCAACTCAGAATGAAGAAGAATCTCTTGCTACTAGTCAATTTCAGGAGCTGGATTCCATGTGGGATATAGAAACTATAGACTGCTCACTGAGTGAGTGAAGTGATTTAGAAATTAGAATTAGCATTCAAATTTTGGTTAATACTTAATAGGTATTTATACAATGTATACTTATTACCTTTTAATTATTACTGTACTTGTTGGACTTGAATATTGACAATTTGAAATTAACTCATATTACAAGTAATTACTAATAAGTATTGTTCATGATTTTTGTAATTTCAATTTATATTTTTGTAATTTGAATTCATAATTTTTATAATGTATAATGTGTTGTTTGTTTTTTATGTTGTGACAATAAGACAGCAACCTCTTCCTCTTCTATCCAATTTTAGGAAGTAGCCAACTCCAAATATTACTTCACATCAAGAAAAGGACCAACTGACAAATACTCTGATAATGTTTCTACACTTAAGGTCTTACTTCATATCAATATGAATGTTTGAATGAGAAAAAATCTAAAAAAATACACATACACAGATAAATTATATGCTAATGAATTAGAAAACTCATAACTCACAAGATAAGATCACACAGGAGAGATTGGAACTGAGATCTTTGTATTAAGTTACGAGTATAGAAAATCACATCCAGCATAGTAGCATACAAGTAACAAAATGTATTCAGAAATAACCTGTTCAATAATTTGCAAGAGATCTTGCAACTCTATTTCTATTTATCATACTTAACTAGTACAATGTCTACTTAATAAGCTTACAATACAAAAATTTCCAGCCCTTTCCAATGATCTTGATAATCCTCTTATAGAGAAGGATTGCAACAAGCTTCAGATCAATTTTTTGGAATTCTTTGTATTCTGACCGCCCGACCTCTTTAATTTCTTTGCTACTGTTAAGAAGCTGCCATATAAAATTGTTGTTGTCACTCAAAAATGGAAAACCACCGATCAGTTAACTCTCTTCATTCTTTTCCTCCGGGGCACTTGCTACAAAACTGTCTTTCCATGAAGTAAACACCTCATCACTAGGCCATGAAAAATTGAGGATCTTCATTATGTTACCATTTATCCTCTCCCAATTTCTCTTTGCTCGCTCAATTTCTTCCCTCCAAAAATTGAAGAATGCTCTAGCTTCTTGAATAGTGTCAATTGTTTCTACAAATACTACTGTACTATCCATATTTACTATTCTATTTATCTTAATAGCCATCTCATCACCAACTTATTCCCTCCATAGTGGCTCTCTCTTCAAATGGGCATTCTTTTTAAATATGGCTGGGAATATTTCAAAACATAAATGGGAGTACTCTTTTCTTAGGGATTGTGCCTTCCTGATTATTACACTCCTCTCAATGTCTAGGTTAATTAAATATTTTAGACATTTATAGGTAGAGGTTAGGGAAATATCCACACCATCATTCCTTTTTTTCTCATCACTAAATGACTTTAGCTCGCCCTTTCTATGCTTCCATTGTTTCATGAGGGCATCCACTTGGACCTGATCTTTATCATAAGAATTTATTATACCTCTTAAATTCTCTCCCTGAGAATAAATAGTTGTCATATCTAATCTATCAACAAAGCACATGATAGTAGTCCTTAACTTATCCTCATATAACTATTTTACAAAATTTTGTCCCTCTCTGAACTTGGTGCTTTCTTCATCCCATCTTTTTCTGGCCTTCTCTAAGCTTGTCCTTTCTGCTATCAGTTTATTCTTTCCATATTGCAATTCATCTTCTAAGATGAAGCCTGAAGGAGAGGGAGAAGGAATAAATTCTATGATTGGGCTAGAGGAAGAGTGTTGATATGCCTCTGCTGCTATCATTCTTTGGGGTGAACCCTAGACTGGAAATTGACACCTTAGCTGGGCTATGATTTTGTCCTTCTCCAAATTTGACAATTTATGTTCATTGTACCCCTTCAAAACTATGCTAAATCTCTCCTGTAGGGTTTTATTTTCATCCTCCAACTTTTGGGCTACTTTCACCCCAAATTTTTTTGATTCTAGAGTGATATTTGTTGCTTCCACAACCCCTGTATCAGCAACTCTCATAACCAGCAAATTTCCTGAATGCTAAGCTTGGTTTTCTTTATCATTTGCCTTATTGTTTCTCTTCTTAATATGCCACATTACTAGTTCAGCATTGTCTTCACTAAATTTTATGCCTTTTGAAGATTTATGAGCTTTTGCTTCTGTGGCATGCACTGTAGTGGTTTCTTTTCTAATTGCATAAAAAACAATTACATCAACAATGTCTCATTCAAGAAGTATTAATACACCCTCCTTCTTCACTAGTTCCCTCCCCTCATCTGGAGTTATTTTGGCAAACTTGGCCATCATTTCCTGCTTGATTTTAGTTTCAAGCTCCTCCTTATCCTTGGTAGGGTGTTCTTTCTACTTCTTCTAACTTTTTTCTTTGAATTCATTTATATGAATTCTCCATAAGAATTGTAAAAAGGCCCTGGACTTAAGAAAATTGTCATCAGACAAAAAAATTTCACTGGCTTGCTATGTAAGTGGGTCCAATTCCTTTCTAGCATATTCTGCCACTATAAGGTCCAACTCACTAACTTTAGGAGTTGTTGGTGTGGCTTCTTGTAATTCTTCAGAGGTCACAAAAATCTGACCAACATTCCCCATCTATAGTAGCTTCTCTGTAACACCTTGACCATCTATATGTAGGGGAGATTGGGATGGAGAATATACATTTGATTCTTTTTGGGATACTTCTACCACCCTATGCCTCTTGGGGCTTGGCAATGTGCTAGAGCTGGCCTCTAGTGGCCTCTTACTCTTTGGATCAGTAGTCTTTTCTACTTTGGGTACCACTGCACTATATCATTTCCTTTTATATACAACATATTTATTATGAGGCACCCTTCTAGTAGGAATGATCCTACTCAATACTGATTTAGCCCTTTTAGGCTCTTTCTGTAATATTTGTTCTCTTTTCTGATTCAATGCTTGCATAATTTCTTCAAACATTTGCATTAATGAATCAATTTTATTAGCCCATGGCTGAGCCTAAAATTCCCTCAGGGGGTCATATAGTTTATTAAAATGTTGCACAAAGTCCAGTTTTTTCTTGTAAGCCAGCCATTTCTCTTTCTTTATTTCTTTCTCAATCATGTCAAGCTCATTCATGATGATATCCTCTGGGAAGTTAAATTGGCGGTCCAACACCAAGCATCTATTCTTCTTCCTGAACATATCCTTTATGAAGGTTTCAGGATCGACGCATCTTGCCTTGGCAGTAGTTAAGTGATAAGGCTCAAAGAAAGTCTGCAAGCTCTTCCACCCTCCCTTTGTGATGATGATTTGGTGGGCATTGGTGATAGTAGGGAAAATTGTCCCTTTTCCTCTCCCTGTAAGTGCTTCCTCCTACAGGCCACCAATTTGCCTTATTATTTTTGCAAATCCTAATTTCAAAGGGACCCTATATGGTTGGATGTTGGCTACTCCTCTGAAACCATACACTCTAAACACAGTAGAAACTTGGTATAGAATAACATCCCCCAGTTATGAACCATTTTGAGCTCCTGATTGTGCTCCATGGGTCTCAAAAACTTCATTAGTGATACAGGGATTCTAGGCTCATCTCCAATAAGTAACCTTTTGAGCCTAGCTGTGAAATACCTATCAAATGTGATGAAGCTAGCCTCCTTGTTGTCCCATGACATATCAACATTTCATAACTGTACTGGCATATCCTCATCATCTCTAATTCTCTACAGGCTCATCTCTTCTTCAAAATTTGAACAGGCTTGGTGAGCTCTGACTTTTGAATACATTTCAAGCCTTCATGAATCAAATCGGCCAAATATGGGGCAAAATAAAAAATAATGGCAAGGTGATGATGTAGGATTTGGACCATCATAAACATGAGATGGATTGGCATCTCATTCCCCTCATTTTCCCCAAATATCTGGCACAAGGCCCTGTAAACTCCTCCGGCCTTGGGAGTGAACAAATCAACCTTAAAAGGTTCTTTTGTGTTAGGACCTACTAACACTAGGTCTCCTAATTTTGCAAAAAAATCTATTAGTGGGCCTCCCGATCCCCTGAGATAGCTCCTCTGAGCTTGGTATATTTCCTTGAATTCGTTAAAATCAATTTTATCCATAGGGTTGTCTGGTTCATTTAAACTAAACACTTCTCTTATCTCTTGAGCAGTTATGCTAATCATGACGTGCCCTTTACTATCCAACACTACCCTAGCTATATCATCATAGTTCTCCGCTATCTGCATGATTAAATCCACATCCATAAACACGCTGGGTACTACCAATTTACCCACATCAAATTGCCAAACATTACTATCTGGAGAAAAAGATTTCCTCTGGCCAAAAACATTTCTGAAAATGGCCAATCCTCTTATGCCCATATTGGCATCCCGCAACCATCTCCCATAGTCATACAATCCCTCTGCAATTCTGACCCGTGGGTCTTTAGGGATTTCTTCTTTCAATTTAGTGTAATCATTAGTTGATCTAGTCAACTGTTGGAGTAAATCATCACATACATTTCTCTCCTGATAATCCACCCTTCCCTTGAATTCTCTCCTAGGTGGCATTATGTGATGTAGGGTTTGAAATTTTACCACAAATTATATCTCTAATACTTGTCTTTATTTAATGCAATAAGCCCTAGTATGTTTGGAAAGGTTTTAAGAAATTTAATCACATAAACAAAAGAATACTCATTCAGCAGATGATCAGATAGCTTTGACAACACTTTGCTTCGAAAACGCTCCACTTCAGAACTCGTCGATGATGCACAATAAATTATAATTTTGAATGATGAATTAAAACCCAACATTTTATGCATTCAAATTTCATTTCGTTGCAGACTTTCCAAGTGACACATGCTCGCCATTACTTGTGTTGAGTTCAAACTTGCTGTTAGATTTTTCCATTTTAAAACATAGTCGTTAATCTTACTACCTTTCTTTCTCATCCAACGGTTCCGAGCAAGTCTTTCATAACATTCATCTACCATGACACGTGGTAGCTTGTCGCGTTCCCTCAAAGGATAACTAGTGAGTAGTTTCATCTTAAGGATTTGTGCCTACCATTTGATCTTCCTTAACTTACCCGCATGATATATTTCTTTATGCTGCAGATGGGCCCCAGCATCTAGGACATGCGTCACCATGGTGCAATGCCTTGAAGATTAACCATCGGGAAACTTTGCTTTGAGGTTTTAAGCCAGCCGTTAGATCTTCAAGATCTGTTCTACTTTTACTTCTTTCAATAATCTGTGGCTTTAAATCTAGCAGAGACACGTGTCATCACGGTGCAATGCCTTGAAGCTTAAAAATTGATCAAATTTCTTTCAAGGCAAAGCGTCCACCGTTGGATCATCCTTAACTTACCTTGTCTTTAACTATCCACCTTTTGATTAAGCACGGTCTATAGCTTGCATAATGGGACACATGGTGGCATGTCACATTCCCTCATTGATTAACTGCCCTTCATCTTGCATTCAAGACAATTTGCCTGCCCTTAGATCAGATCCAAGATGCCATACTTTAACTAATGCTTGACTTTTCAACTTTAACCCACTGATTGCCAGGTGTCACTCTCTCATGTTTCCTTGATGGTTATTATCCTTGCATCTTATCCTTAAGTATTTACACCCTCTGTTGGATTTAATCTAAGATGCTTCCTTTTAATTAAATTTTATGTTCATCTTGGCCCCACCTGGACATGTGGCAGCTCCATGCAATGCCTTGAACCTTAAAGAATGATCAACTATCTTTTAAGGCTTTGCGCGCACCGTTAGATTCAATCTGATCAACTTAAGCTGGTCTAGTTCTGACGTTACACAAATAGTTCATCTAACCCTGTCTCAACTTTAGTACATCTAAATTAGAGGCCTTTGCCTTCCAAAGTTACGATGACGGTCTTCTTAACATCTTTGCTATCATATAACGTTACGAAGTCCCACACAAAGCCTTTCGTAACCTATGAACTGTTTAATCTTTTAACTGATTAAACTTACTAAAGTTACGCCAATCCACCAAATGCTTCATCGCAACTTCATAACCACAAACACTAATGGCCAACAAATGCTCGTGAAGGTTTGTAACCGCTTGATCATTTGATTCATTACTATCGTAGGTTCGGAAGTTCCTGGATAAAGTGACAAACATTAATCTGACCGTTGACGCATGTCACAATCCATTCCTCGGCGCTTTCCATGTGGCATGCAAATTTATTAATTTTCATACTCATTACTCATTCTTGAATCCTAATTTCCTAATACTAAGAATTTACTTAATTGATAATTCCTTAATTCCTTTAAGTAAAAGCATCTACTTAATTTAATAATTCCTAATAGTAATTTCCTAAAAGAAAAAATTAATATAATTTTTAATAATATGACATATACATTATTACTAATTAGTATTACATTCAATTTTAAACAAATTGCAAATGCAACTACGATCTTGAGCTCTTTTCAAAATTACATAGGCACAGAAATGAGAAAATTACAAAATATCTTTGTATTAACTTCCTTCAAAATTTGAAATTTATACATCAATGATCAAGATTCAATGATCATAGTACAAGAGACTTCTAAGTTCTATCAGAAAATTACAAAATATCATTGTATTAACTTTCTTGAAATTTATACATCAAATTCAATGATCAATGACAATGATCATAGTATGAAAGACTTCTATCAAAAAATTACAAGAGATTAAGCTTAGAAATAGTTATAAGAGTGACATCTGGTAGCCTGGATTCTTCATTATCAGCCTTGGTTTGCACCAAAGGTGTATCCACAGTAGATGAACCGCAAAGATAAGATACCCTATTTGAATTAACTGACCTCCCTCTATTGGCTCTTCATCTAATACCAGTAACCAGAAGTAGAACTGTCTCAACTACTTCCATCATCTATGTCAATGTGACAACTACAAGGCTTGAATCTCTCTTATGTTTTCCCACACCACCATTTCCCTCTTTGATGTCCAATTAATCGCTCTAACTGTATCCAATTCTTCAAGGCATTTGTTCCACTTGGCATCTGCTATGGCTCGAGATTCAACAACAAACTTATTCACGTCAATCTCCTTCTTCTACAATTCATCCACAACTTCAAAAAAAGTTGAAATGTCAGCATCACCAAAAAAATAAGAAGCCACCTTGCTAGCATCCAAAATTTGATTGAAAGAATCAACCCACTCTTGCCAATCCTTCAACTATCCCTGTGTGTCCACAATAGTAGGGATACATCCTTCAGACTCTTCAGCATAAAACTTTAGCTTTTCCTGAATGTTTTTTAACTTTCCATTGAAAAATGCATACAATTCCTTTACTAATACTGGCCGTTTCCTTAACATCAATTATTTTGTTAGGTAACTCCATTTTTTTCCCATTAGTAAAATTAAACTCTCAAAGAATTGCAAGTGTGGGCCCCAACTATTAAATAATGGGGTTAGTATAGACAAGGCATTAGAACATTGATATTCCATCCCCTGTAAAGAAATGAATGTGCTATGAATGATTTGAGACTTCCCTTTTAAAACATTTACTCTATGCAATAGCACCTTCTTCAATGTCTCATTTTTCGCAATTCCAGTATCAGCAAGCTGATCAACGTCCATTATTATGTTCTATGTTGCAAGATCTGGATCTGAGCCCCCCTCAAACTTAGTTTGGACCCCAGTATCACCACCCTCTGTAACTGCCTTGGACTGATTTTTTAGACTATTTATTTCATCTTTTAGCTCCTTCAGAGTTGTATCTAGGACAAAATTCTTCTTTAGCTCCTCTTAAAACTTTTTCCTAGTTGACACATAATCTTTGAATGTCCTTGCTAGCATGTTATCTAAATCCTCAACCACTACCTTATTCATGGAGGATGCATGATGTAGGATATTTTGATCTCTGATCTTGTAGTCCCCTACGACCTCCATATTAATTAGCTACCATGTGATGTGTCTTGGATGTCAACCAATCTGGGCTTATTAGATTTTGGGTCCACACACCATACTGTTAGTGTCTGAGTGTCCATATTGAATCCAGAACCCCTCTGTAGTACATCAGGGCCAAAAGCTTCATAAGCTACAACATTATCGTGCCTCTTGATTTGGTCAATTAAGAATGAGGACTCCAAGTCCCATCCAGGGATCAACAACATGCCACTTCTCTTCACAAGATCTCTTTCCTCCTCCATAATTAATGTTTCACTGTTGGGATCATAGGCCTGTAATTTTTCAATCATTTCAACAGTCTTTTCCTATGATTCCCCTAGTCTCAAAGACAATGTTAATTCATTCTTCTTAACTCTAAAGAGAAAAATTTTAAACTCATCGGACTTGATGAATTCATCTTCATCTATAAACTCTTTATCTTGGATGACCCTGTCATCCAATCTTGCTGTAGCCAATTCTAACTCATCTAGGGTATTTTCTCCCTCTTCAGCCTGTGATGTCAAAATTTTTTGTCTTAAGTCAGAAAAGTATTTCCAATTACCTGGCAGGATTTGTAGTTCCTTTTGCCTTGCCTTTTGTGGTACATTCATCAACTTTTGTTTCTTTGATTGCCCCTGGGCAGATGTGGATGGATTAGCTTGTTCTGTTTCTACCATAAACACTGCATCAGGTTCAAATTTCTCAGGGTTTATTCTATCCTCCTCCTTCTCCTCAGGGATGTCTGGAAATTTAGACATAATATTTTCATAATTCTCTATACATGTGTCAATTCTCGGCATTTATTTGAGATCAGGAAATAAATAGTGGAAGGTATGGTCTGCCTTTTTCAATTCTTCCTCTACCCTTACAATTTTGCACCATTTAAGGGTTCTCTCCTCACAGATATCTTCACTGAGAACATTTCTAATAACATCCTCATCTGCCATAGGCTGATTTGGATCCAAATTGTGATTCCTCATTTCTCTCAATGCTCCTCTAAGGAAGTCTTCGGGGTCATACATCCTTGCTTTAGCAAAGGGCAATCTGAATTGTCTCAAGAATTCATGGATTTTGTCCATAGCATCTTTACCTATAGATAAATCCCCTATTGGGAACCTCCTTACCAGAAAGGTTCCCTTATGTCTTTTAGGGTCTAAGTGTTCTCTATCCATCATGATAAGCTGCCATAGGAATTGTACTATTGCCAATCTTTCTGGGACATATTTTGGCAGCAAGTGTGGAGGTTGAGGGAAACCATACAGTCTTATCATAGAAAAATTCTTAAAAAAAAAACATATCACCCCAATTATGGTTAATTTCATTATCAGTTTTAAATGCTAGGGGTCTAAGCAATTTTCTAACTAGTAAAGGAAATCTATTCCTCACAATACCTAACATGTTCATTATTGGATCCACAAAATCCATATGAAAAGAAATGCAATTAGAGAAATGGTGAGTTCTATCCCATAACCTGGTCCAGAGTTAAAGAAAAATAGATCCTCCTGCATTCTCAGTCTCATTGATGAACTCTAGGTTGATGTATCCAATATTGCAATAGAGGATCAGGTGCATCAGCATGGATTAGTGATTGAACTTGAAGCAAATCGGTC
This sequence comes from Thuja plicata, assembly GCA_018584345.1. Classification (NCBI taxonomy): domain Eukaryota; kingdom Viridiplantae; phylum Streptophyta; class Pinopsida; order Cupressales; family Cupressaceae; genus Thuja; species Thuja plicata. Next base: position 3,545,199 of record MU224554.1, read on the forward strand.
TTTGTCGTCATCAACTCAGTGTGCATTACATTGATTATGTGCCACACATAATCAAACTCCTTGTTGGTGTACAGGTCCTAAATATTTGTAGCCATGACATAAATGTCAGGAGTCACTGTCAAACCTCCATCTATTCTAATAACTTTCATTAGACCATAGATGGTATTCTAGAAATAGGTAAAAGAAAGCTAATTTCAAATGAATCTGCAACCTTCTTCAACAACAACCCTACCTCTTTAATTTGTTTAGGAATATGCTTCCTCATAACCTTTCTAGTGTAGTAAATTTTTTGTCTATGAAATAGGGCCTCCTCTTGTGTTAGGTCAATATCCACGCTCATATCTCCCTGAAGGTTGAAAGCTTGAATAAAATTTGCTCTATCTAACATGCAAAGTATAGACTTGTCATGCCTGTGGAAAGCTTATGTCACTGGATTGTATGCTTCAATTAGTGATTTCATGAGGTCTATATCCAAAAATACCTTAGGTATTATCAACTTTCCCAAGTTCCTTTCCCATGGGTTTGAAACAGGAGGGCCTCTCAATCTATTGTTCTATAAATACATGAAGAGCTCATACAGATTTGTTTTAGAGCAGACAACATCCTTGCAGATAGCATAAGCATCCCTCCATTCATAAGCGTTAGCTAATTGCAAATTTGAGGATCGAGGAAAAAGTTTCAACCATTCTTCAACATATATGTTTGGCCCATTTGTTCTACAAGCCAAACTCTTTGCTGGTTCTACAATAACATCAGGAGATCCTTGTTCTTCCATTCTTTATGTATACTAAACTCTAAGCAGTAAGCTCCTTTTCTGCACTTGGTTTCAACTCTCTGTTGCTATTCGACTCTGAAAATTAAGGATGCTTTGTGAAATGTGAAGTGTAAACTATATTTAATAACTAATAAGAAACTCACACATTCACAACCAGTCACCAGGCCACCTACTCTATTTAAAATTAAATTCTCATCAAGTGCACATGCATGAAATTAGTAATTACCTTTTTCATAAAAGTGTCACTGTCAACTGTCACTTCTAGCATGAGAATAGATTTGGGGGCGATTCAAGAGCTAATAATTGGCATGTAGCTGAAGTTACGCTAACGGTACATCTAACGGTTAACCCTAGGTCACAAACAACCAAGAAACACTAACGAAGCTATGCAAACATTCCATTCTTTGGCACTTTCCACGTGGCATGCAAATCTCACTTTTCAACAACTTACGAAGTTACATACAAAGTTAGTCGGGACTTCAGAACCCCTAACCATCATAAAACTTAAATAGTTGAGAAGTTACAAAACAGCTAGCCCTAACTTTGTAACCCCTCACCATCATAATAACTTAACTGTTGAGAAGTTACAAAATAGCCAGGCTTAACTTCGGAACCCATCACCATCGTGATTTAGTACACACGCATGAAATTAGTAATTACCTTTTTCAGAAAAGTGTCACTGTCAACTCAGAACTATCACTTCCAGCATAGATTTGGTCAAAGTTACACTAACTATACATCTAACTCTAGGTTCTTATTCCAACTTACTCTCACTTTTCAACAACTTACGAAGTTACACACGAAGTTAGTTGGGATTTTAGAACCCTTAACCATAATAAAAATTTAACCATTTAGAAGTTACAAAATACCCAAGCGTAACTTCAGAGCCCATCAACATCAAAAATAACTTAATCGTTGAGAAGTTATGAAATAGCCAAACGTAACTTCGGAACCCATCACCATCAAAAATAACATAATCGTTGAGAAGTTACGAAACAGCCAGACGTAACTTTGGAACCCATCACCATCATAATAAATTAAGCATTTAGAAGTTACGAAATATCCAGACGTAACTTTGGAACCCATCACCATCATAATAAATTAACCGTTGAGAAGTTACAAAATAGCCATGCGTAACTTTGAAGCTTGGAGTGTGTTCCAAATTTCAATGTGCCATGTGGGATTTAATTTTAGATTTTAGAAGCGTCAGACTTCTCATTTAGTCAATGAAGTGAATAATGGATTTGTGATTTAGCATTCTGAATCAGTTAATACATATAGGTATTTATAATTTTATACAGAATCACAGTTCACAGTCACACTCACAGATACTTCAAAGTTCAATTTACACATTTTTCAATTTATAAAACTATT
>MU224554.1:3547397-3557971 GCA_018584345.1 Thuja plicata
CTAGTTCTAGTTCTCATATGTATACACTTACAGTATAATGTATTACTATTAAATTTAAAAACTGGTATTAGGAATTTCGGTATACAATGTACATAATACTGGTAACTGAATCACTAATTGAGATTCAATGAGTAGTGAGTGACTAAAGTTCTGAATGGTTGTGGTTTCCCCAGAAGGAGAAGTGACAAGCTTCCAACCATTTCCAAAAGTTAAAACCAAAATGAAAAGCACATAGTCATACTACATTCGAATTTCATATTTACAAATTACAACTGCAAGTCTACAAGTAACAAAAAATTTTAGTTTCACAAAGAAAAAAAGATCAGTCGATGCGCAGACCAGAAAATAACCTAATCATCTCCTCCTGGAATCCCTCCTGGTCGAAGCCATGATCATAAAAAATGGCACACATCTCCGCCTTGTCATGTTCTACTTCAAGTTCGAACATGTCGCTTTGGTATCCGACGTAACTGGTAGTATGATCCCATGTTGTAGACATAAGATGATTGAGGACATCCTGCTAAATATCCTCCTCCATATACAAATTTGGTTAAATAATAGGTTCTAGGTTATCATTTGATGATCCCTCAGCTAGTGGAAGACCCATTCTAAATTTTTGTCTTCCAAGGTTCCAAGAATCCAAATTTAGAAATTTAGAAAGCGCACTGTGTTCTGCAATTTCACTACCGAGGAGTATATAAAGAAAATAATCACCAACTTGCCAGGCACAATAAATTTTGAAGGAATGTATCATTTAAGGTGGCTTTCCACATAAAATTAAATTAATGAATATCAATAAAGAAAAATTGTAGACATTTGTATCCGCCTTTGTACCCTACGTAACTTAGCTCCAAAGTCGAAAAGACAAATAATGAATGTTGATGAATCACAACTCATTTCCCATAAAATTATCCTTTTTAATGTCTAATCAAAATCTTGGCCTGGATTATGTAACTACTTAAGTTACGCAGACTGCCAATGTGTGCTCAGAACCACCATATACTAGCAGCGATTATAAATTTTGAGCTGACAACTTGGCAGCCGCATTAAATTGTGAAGGAATGTTTCACATAAGGTGACTTGACACCGAAAATAAAAATAATGAATGTTTACGGATCACAGCTCATATCTCGTACAAATTATCATTTTTAATGTCAAATCAAAATCTTGGGGTCAATAAGTCTCATTAATAATTAATTGCAATTTGCAGTTTGAAGTTCAATATTTAAATGCTAAACCTTTAACTCTTTAATCTGTAGTCACCTTCATGTTAGTTGAACTCACGTCAGAATAGGGACATGCGTCACCACAAGGAAACACGTCATTCAGACTTAATGACTTGATAGATTTCGATCATCTTGAGACTAAGTCATTAAGTGGGCCATCCGATCAAACAAAATTTGCATGCCTTTTACCTTCAACAGGGCCATTGCATATCTTCGTAACCTTTAGCCATCGACCCTCCTTTTAGCCTGTCGATGCTACGCAAGCTGTCCTCACAAAATGGTCATCACTATCACCTATCAGTAAATGACACGTAGCACCCAACTTGACACATATTCCCATTGCTATGTTTTGAATATTTGCCCATATATTTTTTATACTTTAAATGTTGTTTTTTATTCGCCAATATATATTTTTTATAATATGAATATTTTTTTTTATTCACCAATATATATTTTTGCATATTATAAATATTTTTTTTTATTCGCCCATATTTATTTATATACTATAAATAATTGTTTTTTATTCGCCATTATATATTTTTCATACTATAAATACTATTTTTTATTCGCCAATATATATTTTTTATACTACGCATACTGTTATTTATTCGCCCATATATATTTTTTATACTATAAATACTATTTTTTATTCGCCAATATATATTTTTTATACTATACATACTATTTTTTATTCGCCATTTTATATTTTTATACTATAAATACTATTTTTTAATCGCCAACTAAGATTATTTTTATTCTTGGCCAAAATTTTTTTTTGCCAAAAACCTTAATAATTTCCTCTGTAGTTTTCTAAATTTCGCCAGTTTTTTACACATTTTTTGAAAGAGGGATTTCTTAAAGAATACCCTGCATATGTTTATCCCTTTGAATGAATTATCTTCCCCTCTAACCAACATGTTCAATTATAAGGGGTGGCTTTTATACCTACATCACTTGCATTTTCAAAACTTTAAAAAATAATAATCTTTTTTAGTTTCTTCATGTGAAGAAATCAACAATATATTATATCTACCTTATTGGGGGACAATCCACTATCTATTGTATTTTCCTTTGCAAGGATCAAACCACTACAAAAATATATTTTCCTATCATACCAAAATCTATCATAACACAACTTCCTACTTGTATTGGTCAAAATATTTCACCCTATCATACAACTATCTAGCACATAAAACAATTTCTACATGTATTGAAGATAAAAAACATTGCCATATTGTATGAAAATCTAGCATAACAAAACTTCCTAGCTGTATAGTCAAAAAATGAAAGCACTTCCATTGTAGACTGGTTTAGCCTTCTGAGTAAGTGGTTTGGGGTCATGTCAAGTGCCTTAAATGGATCTTTGACTTGGATTTGGATTTTTCCCCTATTTTACCCCATTTCCCACTTTTTCTAGCCTATTTCTGACACCCTAAACTAGAAGCTGAGATTTTTGACCTCAAGGTCAAAATTGACCTTTCTGGGTCAAGGTCGACCTCACCCTTGACTTAGGTCAAGGTCGACCTCACCCTTGACCTAGGTCAATGTCAACCTCACTATTGACCTAGGTCAAGGTTGACCTTGACCTCGACCTAGGTCAGAATCTACCTTTTTCTAACCTACAGTCCAAATTCCATATTTCCAGGGTTTCCAGATGTCGGGCTTCAGAAAGAGTTAATTCCCGCTTCTGGGTCAACTATTTTGGGTTCTGAAACAATGACTCTTAAATTATATTTAATATAGGTCCTATTCTAAGGTTATAGGTCTAATTGGAATTTAATTCTCCTATGTAGGCCTCTCTAGAAGATTGTACCCTAGATTCATATATAAGGAAGCTTTCTCCTCTCATTTTCTCTAACCATCATCAAGCATAACCATCAACTAAGTGAAAGCTAAGGAGAAAGATTTGAAGCAATCCAAGTAGCCATTCAATAATTCATCCATTCTCAAGAATTCAAGCACTTCTTAAGCATCCAATTCATCAAGTAGATCCATTGGCTGCCATTGACGTATTCAAGCTCCATGGAGCCCTCTTGTTGAAGATTTCTTCATCCACATTCCTCCAAGCCTCTTCTTCTTCCAAGATCCATTCAAGATTGTTGTTGAATATTTACAAGCAATTGATTTGAGACATTCTACATTCTACATTCTACATCCATTTGGTGCATACATACTTGTGGATCCATGAATTTGAATCCACCACAAGGGCTTCTATACAAGCAAGGTGAATTTGTTTATTTACTTTGTTTACTTATGCAATTTCAATTCTATTAAAAGGTTAATTCCAAAACTGGGGTTTGACCAAGGCAAACCCCTACCCCAAAAAAACAAACCATTTTTCTTCCTCTAATGCTCTTCCTGGAGATGATTGGGGAACCTTGGATTTTAATCCTACCTTTATTCGAGAGTATAAGATTTCTGATCTTGATTTTATGAACAAAGAGAGTTTGAATAGCGAGCTTTTGCTTCTACTTCTCATTCCCTTTGTAATAAATTTAACATAGTGACTACTGAAGTTCCATTGACTCCTTCTGATATGGCTTCTTGTTATGGTCCTGGTTATCATTTACTTGTTAAACAAGGATTCCATGGTCAAGGATGTGGTAAGCATAAACAGGGAATTCAAATGCCCTTACAGAATAGGGGGCACGAACATTCTTATGGATTGGGATTTAATCCTCAACAATACATCAATGTTAACAACATCTCAAATAACACTTCAAAACATGATGACCCTATGAAAGAATTTGACCAAGAAGTTCTGTTGCCTAAACTCCTTCATGCTAAGATGATTACTAGACCTAAATGCAAAAAGAAATGTAGTCCACACTTGAATACTTTTCCTTTTTGTTTATATCATACATTTCATGATCACTCTACTAATGAATGTCAAGATTTAAATTATGAGATTAGGCAGCTAATTGATAGTAAAGCTATTTCTATATCTTGTGGCAATGAGTTGTATTTCAATCATGTTTTCTCTAAATAACATTTATGTTCCTATTATGGAACTCCACATTATGTAAACAATGTTAGCCTAATCCTTGGGGCCTTGTTGTCTTGCATATTTTTGTGAGTGATAGAATAAGTCTCCTTTTCCTCTTTGTTCCTATGCTTGCGGGGCAAGGATTCCATCTCCTTCTTTTCTGTCTTTTCAGGATCCACTTTTGCCTTGGTTAAGCAGTACCTATCTATTATGTGATATCCAATCATACATGAAAATTTTGGTTTACATTGACGATCTATGTCCTTGATCATAACCTATTTCATTGTTTGACATTGGGTTTCCATGGTTGATAAATCTCTCACCTTGGAAACTGAATAGTGTGTTATCCCTCAAAATGGTTACTTTTTCACTTCTTGCATGCTATCTCTTTGCATTCATCCCTTACATGGCCTCATCGGAGCTATGACCTTCTTGGCTTGGACTGGGTGTTGTCTATGAATATTTTCATGATGTTGAAGAAGGCTTTATCCTTGTTCTTTTATTTCCTTAACATGTCAAAAATAGTAAGTATTTTTCCATCTTAAGGAGGGAGGCATATATACAGCCTCCCTCTTCCTATATTATTGTATTTTTGTTCTAACCTTGTGTTTTGCAGCATGCTAAATCCTCTGAAGGTAACACACATAAGTTGCTAAATCCTAAAGAGATACGCATTCAATGACAATTCAATATGCTAAATCCTCAGAAGGTGACGCACATAAGTTGCTAAATCCTGAAGAGATACGCATTTTACAAATGTATTCCATGGTGATACAAAGATATGGATACATGCATACTTCATAAAAGCTATCAGAAGATGCACTACATACATGCACAAAGCTGCCAGAAGGTGCACAACTTTGTGAGGTGACTATCAAGTGCTTTCTTGGTGGGACATCCTATCCTTTTTTTGATTCACAATGAGATACACACATCTTACTGGGCGAGCTAATCACACGCTCTCTCATTTTCAATAAGATTATATTTTCTTCATGATCTCCTGTACCAAGAGTTTTCATTGAGTCCATATGCTTGCTAAAGTGGGGGCTAAATGTATAGTTGAAAAATGGAAGCACTTCCATTGTAGACATGTTTAGCCTTTTGAGTAAGTAGTTTGGGGTCATGTCAAGTGCCTTGAATGGGTCTTTGACTTGGATCTAGCTTTTTCCTCTATTTTTCCCCATTTCCCACTTTTTCCAGCCTATTTTTGACACCCTAAACTGGAAACTGAGATTTTTGACCTCATGGTCAAAATTGACCTTTCTGGGTCAAGGTTGACCTCACGCTTGACCTAGGTCAAGTTCAACCTCACCCTTGATCTAGGTCAAGGTCAACCTTGACCTTGACCTAGGTCAGAATTGACCTTTTTTTGACCTAGGGTCCAAATTCCAGATTTCCAGGGTTTCCCGATGTCGGGCTTCGGAAAGAGTTAATTCCCACTTCCGGGTCAGCTGTTTTGGGTTCTGAAATAGTGATTCTTAGATTATATTTAATATAGGTTCTCTTATAAGGGTATAGCTCTACTTGGAGTTTAATTCTCCTATGTAGGCCTCTCTAGAAGATTGTACTCTAGATTCATATATAAGGAAGCTTTCTCCTCTCATTTTCTCTAACCATCATCAAACATAACCATAAACTAAGTGAAAGCTAAGGAAAAATATTTGAAGCAAGAAAAGTAGGCATTGAAGCATTCATCCATTCTCAAGCATTCAAGCAATTCTCAAGCATCCAATTCATCAAGGAGATCCATTGGTTTCCATTGAAGCAATCAAGCTCCATGGAGCCATCTTGTTGAAGATTTCTTCATCCACATTCCTCCAAGCCTCTTCTTCTTCCAAGATCCATTCAAGATTGTCTTTGAAGATTTACAAGCAATTTATTTGAGACATTCTACATTCTACATCCATTTTGTGCATACATACTTGTGGATCCATGGATTTGAATCCACCATAAGGGCTTCTATACAAGCAAGGTGAATGTGTTTATTTACTTTGTTTACTTATGCAATTTCAATGCGATTATAGGGATAATTCCAAAACTGGGGTTTGACCAAGGAAAACCACTCCCCCCAACAAAAAAACCATTTTTCTTGGAGGTATAGGTTCAAGAAAGGGAATTAAAGTGCAGATCGGGATACCCTTTTCTACAAACTTTTGGGATCCGTCAATAGATTTTCCGTCGGAGTTGTGCAGGTCAAGGTCGACATTTTGTCGTCAAGGGTGACATTTTGGGGTCAAGGTAGACCCTGACCAAGGTCAAGGATGACCTCAACCCTGACCTAGGTTAGAATAAAAAATTATGGGTCAAGCTCGACATTGACTTGAGGTTCAGAATTGACCTTTCTCAGAAAAGAAAAATATTTTTGGATTTTGTAGATCTCACAATTTTGGTTTAGGAAAATGCTAATCATTAGTTTCTAAGACCGTCTGAAAGGGTTTTCAGAAGATTATTTTTCAGAGGTATGTATTTTACTCCACTATTCTTTGCAAACATTTCCAAATTTACACCCCTTATCAATTACAATTAAATTTAAGAGGATAATATGTGCATAGGGACACTTGTATGAGCAAATCTCCATTGTTCTAAACCCTATCCATATTTTGGTCTTTACATTTTGGTGAACCCGTGATAAACAACTCTTTCTTTTTGCTGTTAGATTTGCATCTTGTGTTGGATCTTACATGCAGTAAAAACCAAATTTATTTTATGCTCATGCACTAGTTATAAATAAAAAATAAAAAAAATCACAAAATTTCTTTAAAAATACAAAAAACATTTACATTTTTCATGCTTATAGATTTCATTTGAACGCATTTGGACCTATTTTCTATGCATTTCTTTATTCGTTATCATGTTGCACAAGTTGTTTCAAGTGTTTTCCAAACATCCTTCTATAACTTTTGGGATTAAACAACATACTCCTCTTACCTTACCATTGAATGATGTTACACCTAGAAATACTTTATTTAGTACGTCCGATGTTGCTTTGTCCTCTCTTGTATTACCTTGTAAGGATATATTAGAGCAAGAAGATGACTTTAATCTTTCTCTCCATCATATTTCTCTTTATGGAGCTGAATTGAGGATTGATGTTAATTCTTCTCTTAATATATATCCTTTCTATGAGTCTACTTTATAAAATAATTTACCTTCTTTCCCCGTTAGGGATCAAGCTTTAGTGATTTATGGCACTCCTAAAATGTGCTTTATTGATAGGGATGTTAATCCTCCTATTTGGGATGAACCTTTGGATTTGCATGTTCATTACTCTCTTCCTCATGAAGCCATTGTGGGTGATCCCCATTTTTGGGATGAACCCTTGGATAAAGACACTGATTTATCCCCTCCTTGTGAAGATGCTTTGATACAATAGGGTGAGTTATTAATACATGACGTATGCATACATGATGGTGACTCTTTTTTCTAAAACACACTCATCTTATGTAGACATTTTAGAGAAAGAAGAAAACATTATAGATGCTTTACCTCCATTTGGGATTCCTTCTAGTGATGAGGCATTAGTGGAGAATGATATGAATTCCCTTAATGCTCTCCCTCTTAGTGATGATCTTATGGAGAATCAAGATCCTACCTCACCTCCTCCTAGGATGTATTCTTTTCTTCCTTCTTGTAAATCTATTTGTAGTGTTGAGACAACTAACATGGTTTATCGAAAACCCTTGTTGAATATTAAAGGTTGTCCTCCCATTACTATCAAAGGTAAACCTATGGAATCTTTAGAGTCTTTCAATGATGAATATTTCATAGCTCACACCTATCGTACAAGGACTAACCCTCAACCTAATATGGTGGTTCTTACTTCTTTACCACCTTATCAACTCATTCTTCCTCCTCCACCCCATCTTCCTAGCATTGAGTATGAATTGATAAACCAATTGCGCAATACCCTTGCCAAGATTTCTTTATGGGAGCTTCTTCAAACATCACCTACCTACCATGAAGCCTTGAAAAAAGCTCCAGAAACTCTTTCCACTCCACCTCCTAATCAAGAGAACATCAATGCCTTCTTATAGTGCATGCATGCTACCCTAGGTCCTCCTGACAATGTGTTTACTAAAAAGGATTTACCTTCTAAAGAAGTTCAGAAGAAATATGATTCTCTTATGCTTGATGTTACTATCAATAAGAGTATCATTCATAGGACCTTGATTGGTAATGGATTTGGGCTTAATATTTGTAGCATGGACATGCTCAAAGCGATTAAAGTCGATTTGTCAACTATTCAACCTGACAATGCTCCTATACGTGGCTTTGATAACATTGATAAGAATGCTTTGGGCAGCATTACCTTACCTATCAAAGTAGGTCCGGTCATCCTGAATAATCCTTTGCATGTAATGCCCAGACCTCTTAATTATAACCTCCTTTTGGGTAGACCTTGGTTGCATGAGATGCATGTTGTTCCTTCCACCCTTCACCGTAAAGTCAAGTTTATTCACAACAACATGATATATACACTTCGTGCGGATGATGCGCCAAATCCTTGTTTGAATATTCAAACCCACAATACTCCTATTCCTATGATGTAGGAGCATCCTGGGTGTAAGGGCAATCTTGCATCACCCAAAAATATGTGTTTTTCTATTCAATAAGGGCTATTTTGTACAAAGCTGCTATTTTTGGAAACTTACTATTTTTAGTAAGTTGGTTATTTGAACTCAGAATGTTCTAATTTTCCAGGTGAAGGTTCATCTTAGTCATATAAGAATGCCAGTTGAATTTCATTGCTAGATCATCTATATTGGTGAAGTTATTAAGGATTTACTGTTGAGATTTTAGGGTGCAAAACCTTTGAGCTCAATTTTCAAGACCTTAGAGGCTCCAGATTGAGGTCGAACCCCCGGCTGACTAGCACTTTTCAAGTCAAGCACTATAGATCGCAATCTCCCCTTTCCAAAAAGTGGTTATAATAGCCAATTGGAGCTACGGTTCAAAAGTTATGGCTTCCGGAAGTTGGGCTACCTAATCTCATATTTTGTAAATATTTAAAGCCGACCCTTTTGTAGTAAAAGTGAAAAATAATTAAATGCTAAGGGTAGTCGGCATTAATGGCTAGATTTATGGAACCTTCTCGAGCGGTGGAAAATTGCCTATTTAAGGAAGGCCCGTGGTGTTTTCTAGGGCAGTTCTGGGTGGTTATTTGAGGCTTTGTCCTATAGATTATTGTAAAGGATGCCCATGTGGCTTTTGATATTGTAATTCTGAAGTTTGTAATTCCACATTTATGGAGCCAATAAGAAGTCAATTTTCTGTTCTTGCAAATTTTTGTTGTTTCTCTTTGTTTATGTCGTGTACTTGTGGTATTAAGGGGAGTCCCCTTAATCAAGTGGTATCAGAGTGAGAAGTTCCTAAGTGTGTAGACAGATCGTTGACTGTGAGGCAATTTGCACCAGGACCGTGCTTAGGGTTTCAATGATAAGCACGAAAATGCCTCCATGAAGGGAGCGTGGCAAAAGAGCTGGAGGTGTACCACCTGAGGTTAGAGCCCTCCAGAGACAAGTGCAAGCATTGCAGAAAGAGATTCACAGAGGCATGAATCTTTCCGTAAGAGAGGAAAGTGAGGATGAAGCTGACATAGAAGGAGATTTTGATCAGGAAGGTGAAACTTTGAACCAAGAAGAGGAAAGGCTTTTTCGGGCCATTTCCAAGATTGGGAAAAGACCTAAGCTTGAGGTTCCCACATTTTCAGGAAATCTTAACCCAGAAGAGTTGATCGACTAGATCAATGAAATGGAATAATATTTTGAGTATGAAGATATTGAGGATCCGGATAGGGTCAAATTTGCGAAGGCCCGACTGAAGGGTCATGCGAAGATCTGGTGGCAGGAGATTCAGTTGGAGTGAAATAGAAGAGGAAAGGAGAAAATCACAAGATGGGATCGAATGGTGGATAAATTGAAGTGACAATTCATTCTTGTTGATTATGAGCTCGATCTACTGAAGAGAATGCAAGGTTTGAAGCAAGCAGGAAAATCTGTCCAAGATTATACAGAGGAGTTCTATTGAATCCTCATCCGAACAGGCCATGCGGAAGCTGACAAGGAGAAAGTTACCCGTTACCTTAATGGGTTGAGGCCAAGCATTTAGGAGTAGTTGAACTTGATCCGAATGAATAGTATTGAAGAGACCTACCACTTTTCCCTAAAGGTAGAGGAAAATTTGAACAAGAAGTTTGAAAGTAGGCAAAGTGGAAGAGGTCGCAGTGGAAGATCTAGTGGACGATCTTATGGAGGCCAAAATGAAGATCAGAAAAAGAAGGATGAGGCCAGTAGTAGTCAAGGTCAGAGGGGAAATAATTTCAATCAAAATAATAGAGATCAAAGAGGAAGAGGACGAGGACA
>MU224554.1:3561210-3591909 GCA_018584345.1 Thuja plicata
ACCAAGGAGATTGAAGACATACTGGACAGTCATGTTGGTAGAAGCACAAGGAACAAGACATATGAAGAATATTTGGTCAAGTGGAAAGGATGACCTATTGAAGATTCATCATGGCTGACAAGGGAGGTAGTTAACCGTCTTGGTTTTCCTCTGCAAAACCTGAGACGTGACAGGGTCACTTCTCAAATTACCCTGGGTGTCTGATGCAGGAGCATCCTGGGTGTAAGGGCAATCTTGCATCACCCAAAAATATGTGTTTTTCTATTTAATAAGGGCTATTTTGTACAAAGATGCTATTTTTGGAAACTTACTATTTTTAGTAAGTTGGTCGTTTGAACTCAGAATGTTCTAATTTTCCAGGTGAAGGTTCATCTTAGTCATATAAGAATGCCAGTTGAATTTCATTCCCAAATCATCTATATTGGCGAAGTTATTAAGGTTTTACTGTTGAGATTTTAGGGTGCAAAACCTTTGAGCTCAATTTTCAGGACCTTAGAGGCTCTGGATCAAGGTTGAACCCCCGACTGACTGGCACTTCGTGAGTAAGGCACTGCAGATCGCGATCTCCCCTTTCAGAAAACTGGTTATAATAGCCAATTGGAGCTATGGTTCAAAAGTTATGGCTTCCGGAAGTTGGGCTCCCTAATCTCATGTTTTGTAAATATTTAAAGCCGACCCTTTTGTAGTAAAAGTGAAAAATAATTAAATTCTAAGGGTAGTCGGCCTTAATGGCTAGATTTATGGAACCTTCTCAGGCGGTGGAAAATTGCCTATTTAAGGAAGGCCCATGGTGTTTTCTAGGGCAGTTCTGGGTGGTTATTTGAGGCTTTTTCCTACAGATTATTGTAAGGGATGCCCATGTGGCTTTTGATATTGTAATTCTGAAATTTGTAATTCCACATTTGTGGAGCCAATAAGAGGCCAATTTTTTGTTCTTGCAAATTTTTGTTATTTCTCTTTGTTTCTGTCGTGTACTTGTGGTATTAAGGGGAGTCCCCTTCATCATCCTAATAATAATCCTTCTTCCTCTAATTCTCTTCCTGAAGATGATTAGGGAACCTTGGATTTTATTCCTACCTTTATTGGAGAGTATAAGGTTTCTGATCTTGATTTTATGAAGAAACAAAGAGAGTTTGAACAATGAGATTCTTCTTCTACTTCTCATTCCCTTCATAATAATTTTGTCCCTGCTTCTACCCACTCTGAATCTGTCAAACCTACTAATGATGACATAGTGACTATTGAAGTTCCATTGACTAATTTTGATATGGCTTCTTGTGATGGTCCTGGTTATCATTTACTTGTTAAAAAAGGATTCCATGGTCAAGGATGTGGTAAGCATAAACAGGGAATTCAAATGCCCTTATAGAATGGGGGGCATGAGAATTCTTATGGATTGGAATTTAATCCTCAAAAACACATCAATTTTAACATCTCAAATAAAACTTCAAAACATGATGACCCTATGAAGGAATTTGACCAAGAAATTCTTTTGCCTAAACTCGTTCATGCTAACGTGATTACTAGACCTAAACGCAAAAAGAAATGTAGTCCGCACTTGAATAATTTTCCTTTTTGTTTATATCATAGATTTCATGATCACTCTAATAATGAGTATCAAGCTTTACATTACAAGATTGGGCATCTCATTGATAGTAAAGTTATTTCTATATCATGTGGAAATGATTTGTATTTCAATCATGTTTTCTCTAAATAACATTTATGTTTCTATTATGGATCTCCTCATTGTGTACAAACAATGTTAGCCTAATCCTTAGGGGCTCGTTGTCTAGCATAGTATTTTGAGTGATATAATAAGTCCCCTTTTCATCCTTGTTCCTACGCTTGGGGGGCAAGGATTCCATCTCCTTCTTTTTTGTCTTTCTGGGATCCACTTTTCCCTTGGTTAAGCAGTACCTATCTAGTATGTGATATCCAATCATACATAAAAATTTTGGTTTACATTCAGGATCTATGTCCTTGATCGTAATCTATTTTGTTTTTTGACATTGGGTTTCCATGGTTAAATCTCTCACCTTGGAAACTGAATAGTGTGTTATCCCTCAAAAGGGTTACTTTTTCACTTCTTTCATGATATCTCTTTACATTCGTCCCTTCCATGGCCTTATAGGAGCTGTGACCTTCTTGGCTTGGACTGGGTGTTGTCTATGGATATATTCATGATGTTGAAGAAGGCTTTATCCTTCTTCTTTTATTTCCTTAACATGTCAAAAATAGTATGTATTTTTCCATCTTAAGGAGGGAGGCATATATATGGCCTCCCTCTTTTTATATTATTGTATTTTTGTTCTAACCTTTTGTTTTGCAGCATGCTAAATCCTCTGAAGGTAACACACATAATTTTCTAAATCCTAAAGAGATACGCATTCAATGACAATTAAATATGCTAAATCCTCAGAAGGTAACACACATAAGTTGCTAAATACTGAAGAGATACGCATTTTACAAATGTATTCCATGGTTATATGAAGATATGGATACATGCATACTTCATAAAAGCTATCAGAAGAAATACTACATATATGCACAAAGCTTCCAGAAGGTGCACAACTTTGTGAGGTGATAGTATCAAGTGCTTTCTTGGTGGGCCATCCTATCATTTTTGTGATTCACAATGAGATACACACATCTTACTGGGCGACCTAATCACACCTTCTCTCTTTTTCTCTTTGACCGGTGATGTCTCTCTTATCATGATCTTAGGGTTGATAAAGACTTAAGTTCCTGGGGGCTTGAGGATTCCTTTGTCCCTTTTGATTTCAATAAGATTATCTTTTCTTTATGATCTCCTTTACCAAGATTTTTCATCGAGTCCATACTCTTGCTAAAGTGGAGGCTAAATGTATAGTCGGAAAATGGAAGCACTTCCATTGTAGACTCATTTAGCCTTCTGAGTAAGTGGTTTGGAGCCATGTCACATGCTTTGAATGGGTCTTTGACTTGGATCTTTCTTTTTCCCCTATTCTGCCCCATTTCTCACTTTTTCTAGCCTATTTCTGACACCCTAAACTGGAAACTAAAATTTTTGACCTCAGGGTCAAAATCGACCTTTCTAGGTCAAGGTTGACCTTACCCTTGACCTAAGTCAAGGTCAACCTCAACCTTGACCTTGACCTAGGTCAGAATTGACATTTTTCTGACCTAGTGTCCAAATTTTAGATTTCCAAGGTTTTCGGATGTCGGGCTTCAAAAAGAGTTAATTCCCGCTTTCAGGTCGGCTATTTTGGGTTCCAAAATGATGACTCTTATATTATATTTAATATAGGTCCTCTTCTAAGGGTATAGGTCTAATTGGAATTTAATTCTCTTATGTAGGCCTCTCTAGAAGATTGTACCCTAGATTCATATATAAGGAAGCTTTCTCCTCTCATTTTCTCTAACCATCATCAAGCATAACCATCAACTAAGTGAAATATAAGGAGAAAGATTTGAACCAAGCCAAGTATTCTTTGAAGAATTCATCCATTCTCAAGCATTCAAGCAATTCTCAAGCATCTAATTTATTAAGGAGATCTGTTAGTTGTCATTGAAGGATTCAAGCTCCATGGAGCCCTCTTGTTGAAGATTTCTTCATCCACATTCCTCCAAGCCTCTTCCTCTTCCCAGATCCATTCAAGATTGGTGTTGAAATTTTACAAGCAATTGATTTGAGACATTCTACATTCTACATCCATTTGGTGCATACATACTTGTGGATCCACGTATTCGAATCCACGACAAGGGCTTCTATCCAAGCAAGGTGAATTTGTTTATTTACTTTGTTTACTTATACAATTTCAATTTGATTATAAGGTTAATTCCAAAACTAGGGTTTGACCAAGGAAAACCCCTCCCCCCAACAAACAAACCATTTTTCTTGTAGGTATAGGTTCGGGATAGCTAATTAAAGTACAGATCTGGATACCCTTTTCGACAAACTTTTAGGATCCGCGAATAGATTTTCCATCAAAGCTGTGCAGGTCAAGGTAAAAATTTTGGGGTCAAGGGTGACATTCTGGGGTCAAGGTAGACCCTGACCTAGGTCAAGGACAACCTCAAACCTGACCTAGATCAGAATTGGAAATTCTAGGTCAAGGTTGACATTGACTTGAGGGTTAGAATTGACCTTTCGTAGAAAAGAAAAAGGTTTTTGGGTTTTTAGATCTCATAGTTTCTAAGACCATCTGATAGGTTTTCAATAGATTCTTTTTTTGAGGTATGTTTTTTACTCCACTATTCTTTGCAAACATTTCCAGATTTACACCCCTTATCAATTACAATTAAATGTAAGTGGATAATATGTGCATAGGGACACTTCTATGAGAAAATATCCATTGTTCTAAACCCTATCCATATTTTCTTCTTTACACTACCTATACAATTGCATAATCTCAATTATTTGTATTCAACCGCTTTTAGTAAATCTCTTTCATATAACATGTTTTCCTCTATCTTACATGTTACAATGCATCTTAATGAAAGTTCTTTTTTTCCTTACTATTAACAACATGTGGATAGAAGACTTTGGTTCCCGTTAACATTATGGTAAAAAAAATCTTTCTCTACTTTCACTCACATTCCACTAATGATACTCTCATAAAAGACTAAGAAAAAAGGTAACTAAAGTGCACCATGTATAATTCTTCATCCCATAATGCCCATACTTTAGAAAAAATTGAATTTCCATCTTTAAGATTCCATTTCATCCCACATAACTTCTCATCCTCTTTTTTCTATGTTGAATTGGATTGGAATTGTTGTCATTGATTTTAAAACCTATGTGTCAGATGGTTGTGCTCCAGGTGATGTACATAAAATATCTATCCTATGTAGAATTGTATGGTAACTTATTTTGTGCATGGGTATTAGTGGTATATATTTTTTGTATGTCCATAGTGTTCAGTGTGATATGATGCATTGATGATGAGGTATGTGGAGTAGTTCCTTGCCATGAGTTTGGGAGTATTTGTTGTTGAGATCAATTAAAGTCAATTATTACAGATTTATGAAGATCTTTCTTTAGTGGTTGTAGGTTTTCAATTCTTTCTCAAGGTATCCAGACATTCATGCAGCATGTTATAAAATATTTGGCATGTTATTCATGTTCTTCCAGTTGTTGTGAATTTGATGATAACCAAACATGGTCCTAGTTGTGGCATTCCCATCGACATCAAAATATATCATATTCAATTTATTTTGATACTTCTACTTTGTGACATGCTTATCCTATGTATTACCTAGATATGCGTCCTTTGGTAATGTGGAGACAAGATCCTATGTCCAACCTATATTTTGGTTTTGATGATAGCGTGTGAATATTTCATTTTTTTTAATGATGCCAACATGTTTTGGTTGGCCTACTCATTGTGGATTATATCATTTCTATGGGTATATATTTAGAAGATCATATTTTTTTTGTATGATGATGGATGAGTCTAAGGAAGCGAATATGGACTGAAAAATTATGCTAAAGTGATATATAGTGAAAGGAGATATAATAAATAGTTTGGGAGAAGTGGTAGAAAAGGGTTTCGCAATTGATTCTCTTTCGGATCTACTAAAAATAGTTACAGTGCTATTAAGAAAAATTGAATCCATGAATATGAAGATGCAGTTCTCTTAATTTGAGTTTTTATTGTAATAATATCTTTGTATTAAGTTGTGATACATGGTTTATGTATATAAGGGGAGTTATCCTTATCGACCGTGAGCGTATTGCAATGAGAAAACTGGTAGTGAGAAAAATGGTAGCAAGCCTTTGTAAAAATCACCTTAACCAGTTTTTATATACATGAGAATTATCTAATTCATGATTTTTTCCATCTTGGTTTTTCCATGTAAATATGGTCTTCATTGTGTATGGTGTTTCTTATATCCTTTCATGATTATTTTTGTCTCATTGGATTAACATTGCTTCTAGATCAATTAAGTTTAAAAATATCTCAGGATA
Source organism: Thuja plicata (assembly GCA_018584345.1). Taxonomy (NCBI): domain Eukaryota; kingdom Viridiplantae; phylum Streptophyta; class Pinopsida; order Cupressales; family Cupressaceae; genus Thuja; species Thuja plicata. The sequence continues at coordinate 3,567,161 of MU224554.1, forward strand.
ACTAATTCAACCCCCCTCTTAGTTATCTTGGACTATTCTACAGTCTGGATCCTGAAATATGTGGCATATTTATTTTCAGAGATGTGCATGCCACAAAGATGTATGTGTCGTTCCCAATTGTACCATAAATTTTTAGATTGAAGGAAGTGATTAAGGAATTAAACCTGTTGTTTCTCATAGTGCAATGCCTCCCTCCATTGATGTCAAGATTCCTCTAGGATTGTTTAAATTCTCATTTTTTTCTTTATTCTCTCTAACTAGGATCCTCTTTTTCAATTGAATCACTTCTTGGTCACTTGCATGATTCCTCAAGCTATCTCTATAATTTCTTCACCATTTGGATATCTCTAAAAATGTCCTTTAAACATATTGGTTATCTAACACACACACACACACACACACACACACACACACACACACACACACACACACACACACACACACACACACACACACACACACACACACACACACATTTTAGCCTTCAATCCACAAAACCCATATTCTTATCTTCAAATGGAAGTTATATTACGACCATTTAGTCTTCTTTGATTAGCATATCTTAATATCTTAAGAATTTTCTTTCTCTATTTTTTTATCATTTTGCATTTATTGGTTAAATTATTTTCATATCTATCTACCTAGCTATCCATGGGAATATCAACACTAAAATAGGTTTCTAACTTTGGTAGGCCTCTTTAAAAAATATCTCAACACTTTTCTTCTCATTGTGTGTGCATTTTTAAAGGAGGGAATGACATAGCTTATTGATATTCTTGTACCTCTAGCCTGTAATATATTTTTCTCTTTGTGTCTCTTTCCTATAGAATAGTTGTTTTTACCTTATAATCAAACTTTTATTATTTACATTCATTGGATGTTTAATTTTGTTAGCACAGTTATTGATCTTATACTTTATGGTTTTGGTTTCTACACCCTATCCCTATATGATGCATGCATGGTGTGCTAGCATCTCTTGAATTTGCACTACAATCTTTGATTCACATAAGTGTCCAAGATAGTGAGATAATAGATCCCACTTGGTTAATCTTTCTCAAATTGTCTCTCCTCCAATAAATTAAATATTTATTTCTTTTGGTAGTGTACATTTATTTCTATTTCAAGTATTCTGCGTTCACATTCAACTTAATTCTTCTTCAAAAAATTGATCTCCTTAGCTCACTAGAGTGCTAGTAAAGTAAATTGGTGTTGAACATATTCATCCCTTTAAATTCCATCAATTTTGAGGGTAGTGAATTCACTTCTCGATACTAAAAAACCAAAGGTGTATTGGAAATATAGTAATACAAGAAGAAATAGTGTTGCAACTAATTAATCCAATACAAATGCCCCCAAATTTAACCATTGTTTCCCTAATAGAGAACTATGTTATCAAAGTGGTGTAAAGAAAAAAATACTTAGAATATTTTGGGAGAGTAGGAAGGAGAAAGAGTCCACCAATGAAAGTTCATTTAAAGAAGTAGCATTCATTGTTATAACATTTTTTATTTTTATTTTTTTTTGGGGGGGGGGATTATGATGCAGATTTTATGGTACACTATATTATTATTAAAAACTGTATAAATGGAATTAGTCTACCATTAAATTTGATGGGATTTGTTATCTAAAATAAAATAAGGATTATATTTTAAATAAGTTCATGAAGACTCCAATTATTGATATTTATGTTCGTAAGAAAACAAATTCTTGAATTTTTCTTTGAGAATTTGAAAAAATGATTTCACATCATAATCCAGTAATGATTGGTTATTGAAAATGCATCTAAAGATTTGATTTATCACATCCTTTACATTTATTTTTTCCATGCCCTCATACTTTGTTTACTTTTCAATTTAAGTTCTATGTAGAGCTATATTACATGATATTTAACGGGATAATGATATAGAACTTGTTATTACTATTTACTATTTCATATTAGAAACCACCATCATGAAGGTGAGTGACTTGGATTCCTTTGAACTTAAGTTATTAACTTGAGAAAATATTGATTTAAGTTTTTTTTTTTTTGTCTCTAATCTCCTTGATTTATTTGAGGCTAAAGTTATGGTTGGAGCACAAATTAATTTTATGTTTGCGCATTTTTTTTAATAAATTTGACAAATACTTAGAATTTACAAATCCCTTTTCTGTTATGGAACTTTATATTATTAAATTAGACTACAATATTCAATCTCATTTGTTGTATTCCTTCAATTATTGGTTAGAATCTACTATTTGGTGGGTATGGTTAGATAGTTGATGGAGATCTTGATAGAAGTGAAAGTTAAAGTAAAATACCTTATAGAACGTAAATTTCTATTCTTGCTACTATCTCTTAACCTCCTCAACTGTAAGACTGGAAGTTAAAAAGAGGGACATAAAGAATATAAATAGGATCAAGGGCTTACTAATAATGGAAGTTATGGAAGATGATTTTCTCCCTAACTAAAAGAAGATTCTAAGATGTAGGATGCTATGATTCGATATGTTCTTGGCCCATAGTATAACTTTAATTATTGATAGTTGATACTCTTATATCTCTTTATGACTCAAAATAATATATTATTCTATTTTTTGCATGGCATTTTTTTTGTAGAAAGAAGAGGGCTTAAAATTTAGTAAACTAGATATACTTGTACAAGGTACAAGGACATCAAGCTCAAGGAAAAAGAATAATAAAAAAATCCCACAAATGATCTCCCCCAAAAGGGACAACTAATCAACACTAAAAAAAGAGACTAACTCCAAGGAAGCACTGAGACTAAGAATATATGTACCCACCATAGCCAAAATCCAATCCACATCATCCATCCTTTGTTAGTTCAGCATATCCACCAAAAATTGGGAGTCAGATTCACAAACAATCTTACTCCAACCAAGGAAACATCCTATTTCAAGGGCCAAGAGGACTGCAAGAGATTCCATATATTTTATAGTTTGTAGGTGCTTATACTTAGAAAATAATAATATTACCTTTGTAGAGCAATCCCTTCCAACTCCTTAAAATCCTACATGTCTGGGATATCCTCTAGAAGACCGATCAATGTTTATCTTAAGGGTCCCTAGAGATGGGTAAGACTACTTCCTGTCACAACTGGCTTTAATTTTACCATGTCTTCTCCTAACCTGTTATTTTTTGCAAGAACCATCATCAAAATCTGCCCCAAAATTGTGTAAAAGTTTGCACAACTTGCAAGCTTCCAGGGTCAACCTCCTTAGAAAGGTCACACTTAGCCACCAAAGTCTCATGCATCATAATAATCACTCATAGAAACACTTGTTGTACCAATCTCTTCTTATCATAAAAATATTACGATTTCTTTCTAGTTACACACACCAAATAATAATACAAGGGCAAATCTCTCATACCACATCGAGAAAGGGAGTCTTAGTAGGAAATGTGCCAAGATTATTTCAGAAATCAACCAAAGAGATACCATGAACAGAAGCAAGCCTCTAAACTCCCAACCACCAATGTTAAATTTCCCTGGTGAAAATGTAGTTCAAAAAAGGGTGAAAGCTATTCTCGTCACTTTTATAGCACAAAACAAAAATAGAAGGCCCATGAAACCCTCTCTTCTAAATATTCTCCTAGATAAGACATCTATTTAGCACAACGAGTCACAAGAAGAATTTATAGTTGATTCAGGCCAAGTTGTTCTAAACTTTCTTCCACTAGGAAATATTCACCTTGTCAAAATTCAGTCTTACTAATTCCCAATATCTTGAGGCCACCAAAAACTTTCCTTTGGGATTAGATCCCCAATCAAGAATATTTTCTCCTTGAAGAGAGTTACACATTCTGCTAGCCAATATCCTAGCAAGAGCCTCCCTATCTTCCAATGATGCCCCTAGAGGTCACTCATGAGGTTCTTTCTATCTAACTACTTTTCCACGTCCCACTCTTAAGTTAAGTTTAAATCCTCAACTTTACTCTAGCCTACTGCAAGAAAAATATTATGAAGAGGTTGCAAATGACAGAAATGAGAGAGGAAAGAGGGAATCCATCCCAAGAATCCATCCCCTATTACAAATCCAGAAGAGACCTTGATTAACTAAATGTTCTCCTCTCTTTAAAGTATTCCAAATCATGGATCCAGATTTTTTTGGCATGGCATTACTAATTTTTTTTTAAAAAAAAAATCTTTGATGTTTTAATATAAAGAAAGTGGATACAAGTTAACACTTTAAATATTAATTAAAAACTTAAAAATAATTAATTCCATAAATGACACAAAACCATCATATATTGCAAAGAATTAAATTACATATGAACTATGAATAAAACATATGATGAAACATTCTATTTTGACAAACCTTTTTTTTAATTTCTTTTCTTATTTACTAATTTTCTCCTTAGACCAACCTATGCAAGGTTCTATATGTTAAATTAATCATATCACATGAAGATTAATCTCCTTATGATTAATGAGAAGTTAAAAAAAAATTGTCTTTGCATCTATGTTGGCAATTTGTACACTTGTAATGTAAACATTAAGATTATTATATAATTAAAAAGAAAAAGAATTTGTTTATTATTTATATTTTATACTAATTTTAATAACTTGTAAACACAAAAACTACAAAGAAAAAAATAATAAGTATTAAAAATTTTACTTGTTAACACCCGGTTTGGAAAATTTATAAAAATATTTACAATGACCAATAAAACTTACTATGGTTTCTATTTATTCACGCCCAACTTGACAACTTCTAAACTGGTTTAACTCGTTAGGAAAACTTGTAAGAAGAACGATTTCATTAATAAGAAAGTTAACTATAAAAATATAATTTCAAGGACGTGTTTATTGTAATCATTACTGAGAATAGAAAATGTACAGAACTTAAATATTTTTTTTAAATAGTTGGTGAAAGATGTGTAGGTGCTTTGTCCGAACAGATGTTTCTTCCCGCTGGATTATTCCCTTCAGTAGGACCCAATCCCACCAATCCTAGAAAGACTAATAATCACTTTATCTTTTTTCCTTTCACCGGAGATCTAAAGTTAGGAATGTCGCTCACCAATAAATTTTAGTTTAGCAGGTAAAGACAAAATCGTCTATAAATTGCTTTAGTATCTGCCACTGCGTGGCATAAACGTCCTCGGTATATACTTTGAATTTCTGTTCATAGCATGGCAATGGATATACTCGAGTTTTTTAGAGATAAAACTATTTTCATAGTTGGAGCAACGGGTTTTCTGGGCAAAGGTATGCAATGGGTTTGTCTCTATCGTATTCACTACATCTATTGATTTTGTAATCTTTTAAGGTAAATGTCTGCCTAGTTATTTGTTGTGTAATGATGGAATTTCAACATGCCATGTAATTTACAGTTTTTGTGGAGAAAATTCTGCGAGTCCAACCAGACGTAAGATGTATTTTTACACTCATAAGGTCTATAAATGTGGAGTCCGCTCAAGCCAAACTCCAAAACGAGGTATAAATATTATAGAACTGCTTGACTCATAAACTCCAATTATGTTCATGGGTAATTGTTTCTTGTCATATGGTATTTCTCTGTAGGTGATATCAAAACAGTTGTTTGGGCTTCTTCGAGAGCGTTACAAGGAAAGCTATGAAGAGTTCATCGCGAAAAAGCTTGTTCCTGTTGTTGGAGACGTGGCACTCAGTGATCTCGGAATCGAAGAAAGCTTAAGGGACCAACTCTGTGGAAAGATCGATATTATTGTCAATTGTGCTGCCACCACGAGCTTTTATGAGAGGTTTGCTATATATATTGAATAGCTTACTTTTATCGTAACTAGGCATTTTGTAAGTACTGTACTGTCAATTGGGATAGAATTTCAACGGTACCTAAATTGCATGGCCATTAGTATGAGTATTTTCTGTTGTAAAATGATGGTTTTTTATATTGCAGGTACGATATTGCGATGAAAGTGAATGCATTGGGAAGTAAGAATATTATCAACTTTTGTAAGCGTTGCAGCAACCTTCAACTTCTCTGCCACATCTCAACCGGTGAATACAATGTCCTCCATTAAGCTCTGGTTGCTTGTTTGATTGTCTGTTAATACGATCAAATGAGTATTAATATGTTTACATGATGTGATCTCGTCTTCAATGGTTAATTAATGATATTTTTGGTTGATCTCTACGTATGTCAGCATATGTCAATGTTGGGAGTACGGGCATGGTCAGAGAAGAAATATTCAGGAAGGGAGAAAGGGTTTCGTACAGCGGTGGAGAAATATCGCGGCCTGAGATAGAGTCCGAATGCAATTTAATAGAGCAAACCATGAGAGAATTCGGGAATGTTTTAGGTGAAGCGTGGTCGTACGAAAAAGAATCCAAATACATGAAGGAATTTGGGGCACAAAGGTAAGTTTTTTTTGCTTGTATTTGAAGATTCTAAATATCTTGCAATGCTTAGTGAGTAAAGTTTTGATATTACTAATCTGAGCAGGGCGATGAACTTTGGTTGGCCAAATGCATATGTTTTCACGAAAGCAGTGGGAGAGATGATGGTGGATTATTTAAGGGAAGATATACCCACTGTTATAATTCGTCCAACTATAATTGAGAGTAGCTTGAAAGAGCCATTTCCAGGATGGATGGAAGGCAACAGGTACAAATGTTGGGCTGGATGTTCAGGATATCAATTAGAAATCACCCCCCCCCCCCATACACACACACATATATATGCTCTTAAATTGTTTCTGAATTACANAAACCCCCCCCCCCCCCCATACACACACACATATATATGCTCTTAAATTGTTTCTGAATTACAATAGATTGGTTGCAAAATGATGAGTAGTTCATTTCGTAGAAGACTGCAATAACAAAATAGAAGATATTGTATTTGAATCCTTATAATTCTATTTTAGTGTAGTTCAACATATAACACACCAAATGTATCATGCTAATGAAAAAACTTAAACTTTATTTTTAAAAGGATCCTTAAATTACCTACTTACTAAAAAATAATCAATGTTTTAATCCATTCAAGCTTTGAATGGTGGATAAATTTTATTGATGGAGTTCTTTTATCATTGCAAAGATACAAGACACTTGAAATATTTGTATATTTCACCACTTTCAATAAAAGTTTACCAATATTAAATTTAATATATAATTAAATAATAGTATATTTAAAATCTACATAATATCTATGTAAAGTCTAACAAAATATTATTTCTTATTAAATAAATATATTTTCTTACTAAAATAAAAAGTAATAATGATAATTATAAAATGTTTTTGACTAAGTACAACATATTTTACATGGTTCCTGAAACCTAAAACATAGCAACAGATTGGAATGTATGTCCAGACAAAATAAAACAGAGCCAAAACATGAAACAGGCCACCACAGGACCACAACAAAACCAAACTAATCTACTGAAAAAACAACAACACAGGGACAGCCAAAAGAGTCAGGGAACATAATCAGGAGATGTCCACCATCAGGGTTGCCACCTCGGACCGGAGGATCTCCATCTTAGCAGAAAATTCCTTTATCTTCTGGAGATCTGTCGGGGTATCATTCTCCTTGTTCTTCTTAGCACTAGTCCTTGTCCTCTTACCAGGTCCCTCTTTAGTCTTCTACTCTTTTTTCACACCTGTATTGGCCGCATCAGTCCCTTCAGGTTTCTGTTCCAATTTTTCAATGAGAATCTTGGTATGCTCATTAGAGGCTTTGAGTATGTTGAAGCTTTGTTCAGCAGTGCTTTTAAGGGTCGCCTCAAACCTCAGCATCTTATCCTCCATTTTTCTGACCCTGGTACCCATATTCGCCTGATCTTCAATAGTGCTATCAACATTGGTATTGTCTATCCCTTTAGCTATGTTCTTGAGCTCCCCCACTTCATGGAATAACCACTTAATAGACCTGTAGTTGTCTAGCATATTGTTCCTGGCATTATTGAGAATTGAGAAGATCCAACTCAAATTCCCTCGAATTATCACTGAGAACAACCATAGCCGGGTCAATCAGCTCCTCCAGCTTAATCCTTAGTTCAAATTCTACATTATTCTCTTTTCTTTTGACAAAATAATTTAAAAATCTATATAGCCTTAAAATAATAAGATTGAAAAAGAATGAACAATTCTATTATGTTAATATTCAATTGCCAATTTTATTGCAGCTCTAACAACACTATATAAATTAAAGGTTCAAAGAATAATTTGAAAAATAAATTATAATTTTATAGAAGACAAATAATAAGTTACTTTTTTACAATTAAAATAACATTTCAATATATTATCTTTACAAAATCGTTCTTTGTCTTCCCTAATACAACTACTTACTAAACACAAGAAAACTTTAAAAATATATGTTTGATGGGATACCCTTGATGCATAATTTGTAGTTAGAATTAATATCGATGTATGCCCAGTAGCCCTTCTTAAAATTTAAGTGTAACTCACTACTTTGTTAAATGATCTATTCTGTTATATGGTTGCAGGATGATTGACCCTGTGATGATTGGCTATGGAAAGGGAACAATCTCATTCTTCTTGGCTGATCCCCACCTAGTGCTAGATGTAGTATGTTAAAAGTTATCCATTAATTTCATATCCTAGTGATCCTTTTATTCTTGTAAGGTAAACTAATTTGTAGGTGACAAACTATTAAAGAATTTAACATGTTATACTTTCTTGTTGGTTGAATCAGATTCCGGTGGACATGGTTGCTAATTGTATGATAGCATCGATAGCGAGGAATGCTTCACAGTCGGGTCTATTTGTCTATCACATAGCTTCCTCTAATGTAAACCCATTGAAGTATAGTACAATTGTGGATGCTAGTTATGACTACTTTTCAGCACATCCGTGCACATCTAACAATGGGAGTATTGTTAGAGTGAAGAAACTACGTTCTCTTGAAAGTATGGTAACCTTCAAATTGTACATGACACTCTATTATCTAATCCCTCTTCAGGTAATATATCTTCAACTTACATTCCATTCAAGGTTTTTATTGTGATGACTGAGGCATGGAATGAATATTGCAGGTACTTTATGTTGTGGATAAGCTTCTAATTGGATACTTTGAATTGCAACCACTATACAATCTTCTACTTAAGAAATACAGTTTTGCATTGAAGCTTGCTCAAATCTACGAACCCTTTCTTTTCTTCAAGGGAGCGTAAGTCACCAACTCATTTTTTTATTATTATAATGTATAAACTATTTAGTGAAATTTTTTTGCCAAGAAAAGTAAAGTTCTTGGTTTTCATGATCAACAGGTTTGACATCTCAAACACGAATGATTTGATGAATGAAATATCAGAGAGAGATCAAGAGAATTTTAACTTTGATGTTAAAAGCATAGACTGGAAACACTATTTCTACAACTGCCATATTCCCGGACTGTTAAAATATGTTATGAGAGGATAAAACAGCTTTTTACTTTTCATTAGTGGATGCTTGGCATGATTTGGTATATCAATACCTATATTGATATGATATTGAAGGGAAATCATAGCGAAATGTATAGGCACTTTTACTATTGGTTCAATTGGAAAACAATTACCCAAAATATTGAAGGTATTATAGGATATGTTTAAAGGCAATTTGAATATATTTGAATTGCAAATGTTCATTGTATTCTTTTGAAAGTGAATTTTAGCTTTTAGCTTGTTTGAATTGGAAACTCTAGTTGTGCCTTTGAAAGTGGATGTAGAATGTCTTGTGAAATTTATGGTTTAGAAATTCTTTAGCACTAGTTATTGCATTTATATAATTTTTCATAATAGATACTATTAATTAAATATATCAAGATATGACTATTGTGATTGAAATGGTAGATAATTATAATAATAATTTATTTATTAAATTATGACTAAATGTATGATTGAAATTTAGAATTCTAATATGTTAATATATTTAAGTTTTATTTTCTATGATTTTATCCTAGAATTCAATTATAAAAGTTACTAATCATTTAACTATTTTAATCTCTTAAAAGGAACAAATTTCATGACTAAAGGGATGGTGTTAAGTGAGATATCAAAGGTTGTACAACAATAGTTAAAAGAGTTGAGACGTTGTAAGAATTTCACAATAACAATAGAATCTAAAGTAAATTCATAATATGCATATGATATTTAATAGCTTATTCTTATGTGCTTGGTTTAGCTAGAGAATTTGAGATATGGTTTTGAATCTAATTACAATGATTTGTAATATGCTATAATAATAATGTGACTTATTGTTTCTATGTTAAATGTTTAATTTTTTATCGATTCATAGACAGTAGAGTTTGTGTGGGCAGTTTTGAATTATTAACTTATCTTGAACCATCCATGTTGAAAGTATAGAAAAGAGAAAGCACACTAAACAAGAAAAAGAAAAAGAAATTAAAATTTTTATTGTAGTTATTAGATTAAAACATATTTTGAAGGGACTCCAAAACCTTTTACAAATAGACTTGGGAAAGACAGAAACTCAAAATAAAAATAGTTACAAAAGATAAAACATAACTATATGACAACCCAACAAGAAACTAACAACAACAGCCTAAGAAATAAGAACACACTTAAGGTCTAGCTACAATAATAGAAATGTTCAAGCCAACAAATCTACTACAATGGATTTTTAAAATTGTCCTTAACCTTCAACATAATCTTATAGTTTACTAGGATCACTTAACCTAACCATTGGGTTTTACAAAGGCTCGCATAACCTTAACTTGCAAAATTTTAAAGATAGAAGGAAAGAAAAAATTTGGAAAATCATGGACCTTCCATTCCATAAAGAACTTGAGGAAACTCTTACTCCCAAAAAAACCTTCACTTGCACCATTATACTCCAACTCAATAGAAGTAAACACCACCATAATAGGAAAGAAAGGGGAATAGAAATCTACTAGTAGAAACAACTTCTTAGCCACAAAAACATGACATAGATCCACCTCCATAGGAGGCCACTCCACCTAAATAGGAGAATTATAAAATACAGCCAAGAAAAAATAAACATTGTAGAAGGAAACGAACACAAAGAGAGGAAGGGGAGGAGGGTTACAAGCACAACAACACTAAATATCTTGAAACACTCACACCTAAATACAACCAAAATACTACATCTGTGAACCAACAAGCACTTACAATATCAAGAAACATCAACCCAAAAGATATCAAGCATAGATAGAGGTGGGGGGAGGTAGCGAGAACAATAGATCCCATCCTCTTAAAACACTCACACCCTTGTCCAACAAAAAACATTATATCCAAGAACCAACAAGAATCTAAAATAAAATAAAAAGGGAAGAAGAAACCTACCTCACAGGGAGGAGGGGAGGAGAGTGAGAACATGACAAAGAATAACCTACATCCAATGAGTGCTAAGTGTTCCATTCATTCTCATGAGAGATGGGTTCATGTGAACCACTACTCATGAATTATGGGTCAATGAGTTTGACTCAAAAACTACACAGTTGAATCCTGATAGCAATATCACAATTTGACTTGCTGTGGAAAAATATCTCCTACCTATCAAAGAATAACCTCATAAAAATTATCTCCAAACCACAACAAAGAACACTATAACCAAGAAGAAACAAGCACATATGTATGAGTAAACTAGCGGGGTACAAGAAACCCAACATAGAGAGAGAGAGAGAGGGGGGGGGGAATGGAATGTGCATGTTGAAGCTCCTTCTCTTGAAATAATAACACCCAACCACAACCACATCTAAAAACCTTGGAGCCAAGAACCAACAAACACCTACTAAAAATCAAGAAACCAATTGGAAAAAAGGGACCCAAAATAGAGAAAGAACAAGAAAGGGAACAAGATCATAAATATCTTCCTCTTAAAAAAATGGACTCAACCCCCACCACCACCTCTATAACCAAGTACCCATAGATCCACAAGAAGCTATCACCTTGATCCAAAATAATAGTGATCCCAGAAGCCACAACGATAGAACTAACAAGTACACCACAACGATAGAACTAACAAGTACACCAGAAGTTCCAAAATAATATTAACACAAAAGGCCACAAACTAGAAAAGGAAAAAACACAATTTCCCACAAACTAGGTCACCAAAAAACCAAAACTCCCTTTCTCACAAATAGCCACCGGTAGAACCAAGAACAAAAAGCATCAACCTCAACACAAGAGAGGGCCATATAAAGGGAATACTAATCCTAGAATAAATAGAGGAAAAGGAAGGAAATGAGCACATCAATGTTCAACCTCTTAAAATGCTCACGCCCATATAAAACCAACACCACAATAGCTAGACACAGAATAATACTCTACACTCCAATAGGGCACTACTCAAAATATCTAACATCAAGAGCATAGGAATAACGCAAAAGAAACCCCACACAATAACAAAGAAACACCAACCCACAACTTGGATCAAGAAAACCATAGCTAGCACCACATATGTAGTGTCTACCATGTTTGCACCCTATTACGAGTTTATTTGTTTGGTCCTAGATAGACTCTCAAATAGTGTTGTGTTATACATTTAATTATTGTTGTATTCTTTTGTCCATATAATGTCATTGCTAAAGTGAGTAGTTGATTATTTAGGTAATTTAGTAATGATCTTATATGCATGATGTGTATGATAGTAGATACCATGATGTTATATGATGATAAATGGATGAAATCACACCTTTATGGTGATGCTTTTATTTCAATACTAAAAGTGCTCTTAATTTATTATGATCTTATATTGTATTTCACATTATGTTAATAGATTTGTTTGTTTATGTACATTATGTTTCATGGAACAAATAATATTTTTATAGTTAGATATTTGATAATGTTACAATTAAACAATATGATGTATATGATCATGTAATATGATAAGTGTATGAGCTTCATTGTGATTTATGATAGTGATTGTTTACCTATTACTAGTTACTAATGTTTTGGTTCTTGTTGTGCTTATGTTATTTCTCTTATGGACCATATTTGACGTGTTTGTATGAAGAGGGATGAATTCATAGTTACTCACTCAAGAGGTCTGCACAATATTTCATTCCCCTTCATTATTTTCTATTGTTTGTTAATATATATGTATATGTGCTTGGCTATTGGACTAATATGGATAGATACCAAGCATAGACTTTACCTAAATTGGCAAGTCCGATCATGCCCAAAAATATGTACATATCCTCGATGATGGTTAAATAAGAAGGTAGTCACATGATGAACTTTTATTTAGCCAAAATTGTCATTTTCACTTTTGGATGACAAATTTCCATGATGGGTAAGCTCACAAACATGGGAAACCAAAAAGAGGGTATAAGATGACACTTTTTTTTCTCAAATTAGAAAACTCTAAACTTTGACGAGGAATTGAAGATAGTTAGACTCAAAATTTGAAGATGCAACAAGAGCAAAATTTGTAGTACTTGAATCTAGGTTCTAGACTACTAATTTATTTTGAAAATGATAGAGATTAAGGCCCTTATAAAGGGGGAGAACAAAAAATGGTCATGTTTTTTGTGAAAAATATAACATTGCACTATGTCTGCTCCCCCTAAAATGTTAACTTTTTTTTAATTTTTTTAATCTCTCTGGTGAGAGGTTAGGTAACACTACATCATTTATTTTGGATTTTTCTTCTAATTTTGTCATGAATGTATATTTTTTAATAAATTATGAAGTGGACACATCCTTAAAATGTGAAATTTGAGCATGCTCCCCCTATAAATAATTGAAAACTAACTCAAATTTTCTTTACCAAGTGTGAAAAATGGGGTCTAGTTTCTAAAAAAAATAGTTGTTTCAAAATTCAATGAACGAGCCAAAATCTATGACCAAAAGAGTACATGTTGGTTTTGAACAAAAAAAAGACATACTTACAAAATAAATTAGAGATGAAAAACTTAACATAATCCAAATTTAAAATAAATTATATGGTTAGATAGATAACAAAGATTTCTATAACATCTTGTTATCTTTTAACCACAAATAATGAAGGAAACTTCGAGCAGGAAAATTATTTCAAATCCCAGACCTTTCAATGGTGGTGCTACTACTACAGGTGCAATACTTGCCAAGGCTTCTCCTCTGGAAGGAAGCTCTGCTAGAGGAATCCCCCAGGAGAATGAGAACAAGGCTGAGATAGACCAAATCAGGTTGAAGTCAACAAAGGGAGTTGACTTTGGGAGTACTATCTGTGAGGGCCCCCAAGATTCTAACGGTCCTTGACATGCTAAAGAATCTCTCAAAGTAGGAGAGCCAGCTCTAAAGGGAAAGTGATTTGGCCTCTTTGGTATAAAACCAATAGGGAAATCCTCCTTTCTAGCAATCAATGTGGTTTCTAACCCTTTTAAAGGTGAATTTTCTATTTTTATTCCTGATCCCTTGATCGATCATTCCATCTCTACTGTGGAGATGACCCTGATAGGCAATTTTTTTGGGGGGTCGGAGACCTAACATAGAATTTGTCAGGCATTTTGCGAAGAGAAAATGGTTCCTGAAAGGGCAATTTGATATTGCAGTGATGACCAAAGGCTTCTTTTCCTTTGAGTTCTCTAATATGGAAGATCTCTCAAATATCCTCTGTGGTGGCCCTTGGATGTTGGGTCATTTTTCCCTTGCCTTGCGTAAATGGTCCCCAAATCTTGTCCTCAACAACTCAGCTTTCTTTGTCTTGGCTCCAATCTGGATCAGATTCCCAGGTCTCCTTCTGGAATATTGGCATGAAGATGTCCTGGGAGGACTGGCAAACTCCTTTGGAGATCTCCTATCGATTGATCCAATGACAGTGGAAAAAATGAGAAGGGTGTATGACAGGGTTTGTGTTAACATCCTTTAGATGACGGATCTGCCTAATACCATTGTGATTTAAATTTGAAGCTTGGGTCTTGGTCGCAAGAAGTTGAGTTTGAATCCCTCCCCTTTGTTTTTTTTTCTTGTAAGAAATCGGTCCATAGGGCGAAAGACTGCCCCCTCAAGAATCATAAAGTGAAAACCATTCCTCTCAAGGAACCAAGGAATATCTGGAAGGAGAAAACACTGGATAACCCTAAAGCTTCCAACTCTACAGACTTAGTTATTTATTCAGGGAATGGTTCATATTTAAGCCTGAATGGATCCCCCTGGTGGCTACTAAACTTAGGACCAGTGAGGATCTACTCCCGTTGGAAGTAACAGAGCCAACAGATTCCTTTGAAGAAGGAGAAATAATAGGTGACCTAGGAGGTATGGAAACTCTTTTTATTGAGAAACCTACTTCTTATTTTGGTGTTATCATTGATATAGGTGTTATATCTGATGATAGAATATTAAGCCCCCAAACTCCCTAGATTAATACTAGATGGGCAGACTCTCTTGAAGAATCTAACCCCTTTCTTGCCTGCCAAGAGGAACTATGGACTGAGGTATCTCACAGTAAGAAGGAACAAAATAGCCCAAATCTTGGGATGCCCCTAGGAGGTGTTGTTACTAGAGCTATGAGAGCAGATGTGGGCACTCCTAAACATCCTAGGGGAAGACCTATAAATAGATTCACTCGAGAACATGAAAGTAGACAAAGAATAGAGGATGGGAGATAGAGAACCATCTAGGATTGCTCCCAAAAGTTATAAATGAAGATTATTTCCTGGAACATCAGGGGTTCGAACAGCCCCCACAAACAGGATGTTTTGAGAAATTTAGTTAGGGAGATAAAGTGGAAAATTTAAAAATGTTTAAAAACTATGGTGTTGTAGGTTGTAGTTCTATGGGTGCCTCTGGAGGTACTCCCTCCTTTTGGAACCTTAATACTATTTCAGGGGAAATTATAAAACCAGAAGGTAACATATCTTTTATTCAGTTCAATCATATTGGGGATGGTTTCACTTGGGTTTTATCAAATATTTATGCACCCAACACTACAACTGGCAGGGATAGATTTTGGCACAAATTGGAATATGTGAGAAGTAACTTTAAGAATGATTATTGGTTGGGGGTTGGAGATTTCAATACCCCTCTTACCGATTCTGAAAAATCTGGAGGTATCATCTCTTAGATTGACAGTGGGGTGGCTCTGACAGATTTTATTAACAATCAAGCTCTCTTGGATCTTGAAGTTAGAGGCAGCAGCTTTACCTGGTCTAATAAAAGAATTGGAGATAACTTGATCCAAGTTTGTCTAGATAGGGCCCTATTTTCTATGGATTGGATTCTCCTCTATGACTTCTCTTTGTCCACTCTTCCCTAGGTAGGTTCAGACCACTCACCTATCTCAATCAAGGAGAATCCTATCTTGGGTAAGAGAAACTATCCCTTCAAATTTGAGAAAATGTTGATGCAACACCCAAACATTGCAAAAAATATTGCTGAGTAGTGGAGCATCCAAGTGGAAGGTACAACTATGTATAGAGTTGTTCAAAAACTCAAAAGAATTAAGAACAAAGTTAAGGTCTGGAATAAAGAAGAGTTTGGTGATATTTTTAAAATTAAAATAATGGTCCAAGATGACCTCCAAGAGATCCAAAAAACTATTGATCTGGAGGGTTTGACTGTAGAGAAAAAAATTAAGGAAAACAAAATCCAAGTCGATTATCATAAAATTATTTCTAAGGAGGAGGTGTTCTAGAGACAATGTTCCAGATCTCTTTGGCTCCATGCGGGGGATAAGAACACCCGGTTCTTCCATTTGACTTCCCAAAAACATAAGGTTACCAAAAGGATTAAGCATATAAATGGGCCTCATGGAAGACTGAGAAAGGAGGAGGAAATAAAAAATTAATTATCTGAATATTTTTCTTCTCTTCTTAAAGCTGACCCTGACCTATCTGAGGATAATCAACAGCTGCTTCTAGATTCAATTTTGTGTATCATGTCAAGAGAAGATAATAAGATGTTGAGTAAAATTCCATCGACTAATGAAATCAGGGCTGTGGTTTTCTCCTTTGAAGGAGAAAAATATCCTGGTCTGAATGGATTCCCTCCTTTTTTTCTTCCAGTCTTTTTGGGACATTGTGGAGAAAGACATATCGGATGTTGTGAAATAATTCTTTGGTTCTGGTTCCCTCTTGAGGGAAGTTAACTCTACTTTTTTTGTCCTTATTCCCGAGAGGCCAGGGGCAGATAATGTTGATAGCTTTAGACTGATCAGCTTGTGTAATACATTTTATAAGATCATCTCCAAGGTCCTCATGGCTCATCTTGTGAAGATTATACCAGATATTATCTCCCCCCTAGCAAAATGGTTTTATCTCGGGTCGTCAAATTCTGGATTCAATTATTTCTATTCATGAGAACATTCACTCTCTAGAGGTCTTGAAAAAGGATGTTTTCCTAATGAAGTTCGACCTCTCAAAGGCCTATGATGGAGTGGATTGGAAATTCCTTTACAAAGTTCTAACTACCTTTGGCTTCTCTTTGAAAATGGTTGGCCTTATTCAGCAACTCATTGCATCTCCTTCTATTTCGGTGCTGGTGAATGGTTCAGCTTCTAATCTATTTTTTCCCTCTTGAGGGCTCTATCAAGGGGACCCCATTTCCCTCATCTTCTTTTCCATCATGGCTGAAAGCCTAGGGAAAATGTTCTCTAAAGGGGTCCTGGAGGGTTCGATTTAGGGGCTTCTCCCTTCTTCCTCTTATCCACCTAGCTCCCACAAGTAGTTTGTGGATGATACAGTGCTTATGGGACCCCCCTCTATAAAAGAAGCTAAATAAATCATGAAGGCTATAGATACCTATTCCTTGACTATTAGTCAACTTATAAACTAGGAAAAAAGTTCCCTCTTTTTTTCAAAACTCCTCCTGAACATCAGTAGAGAATGTCGACTATCCTTGGTTGTACTATTTCAAATTTCCCCTCCATCTATTTGGGTCTGAAACCTCCAGATTCTTTCTGGAATGCGATTGTCGATAAGTTCAACAAAAAAATTGCTTGATGGAAAGGTACCCTCCTCAGCAATGATGGGAAAGTCCTTCTGCTCAAGAGTTCCCTCCAAATTATCCTTGTTTATTCGTTGAGCCTCTTCAAAATCCCATCCAAGATTGCTGATATTATTGAGAAGATCTAGTAAAGATTCTTGTGATCAAGCACTAAAGAGAAAAATAGAATCTACCTTGTGGTTTGGGAGAAAGTGTGTAATCCTATTAAAGATGGGGGCCTTTGCATCAGAAAAATTAAGGACATTAATATTTCTCTCCTAGCTAAGCAGTGTTGGAGAACTTTTGGAGAAGAAAAAGGATGGAATAAAATCCTTAAGTCTAAATATCTATTCGCTACTCCCTCTATTGAATCTTTTCTATCCTCTCCTATCTCAATTCAGGGATCTGTGATTTGGAACAACATCTTGAGAGCTAGACCTCTTGTAGCTTAAGGAGCTCGGTGGAAAGTGAGCAATGGGCAGAAAATAAATTTCTAGGAGGATCCTTGGTTTAGGGATAAACCTCTCATGCAGTACCCTAGAATGGTTCATTTTGTGGAGATCTGCACTCTCAGAGTTGGGTGTAAAGTTGTCGATTACTAGAAAGATAAAAAAAATGGGTCAATCTGAGTGACATAGACCCTCTTTTGAATTTTATTACCCTGGATCTTACCCCCTGGGTTACTAGAGATAATTGTGAAGATGAAATTTTTTGGGCCCCTAATTCAAATTGTAAATTCTCAGTGGCCTCTTCTTATTCAATGATCTCCCCCCTTGGTGAGGATCCCAACTGGGCTAAGGTTTGGTATCCTTCCCTGATCCCCAAAATTAACTTTTTTCTGGCTTTTTATACAGGACAAAATCCATACTATAGAGAATCTGACCAAAAGAGGTTGGATGATCCCCAATAGATGCTACCTTTGTATGAAAGATGTTAAGTCATCTTCTCATCTCCTACTTCATTATCAATTCTTTAGGGATATCTGGAGGGTTGTGTTGCAGCACTGGAAAGTAAGCTGGGTGTTCCCTAATACAATTAAAGATTTTCTAGACCAATGGAGATCTCCCATCCCTCACCAATTGGGAAAAATTGTTTGGAATTTTACAGCCCCTCATGTCATATGAAGGATCTAGAAAGAAAGAAATGATAGGATCTTCAGAAAAAACACCTCCACTCCCTACTTTATCGGATCCAAAATAATTAGAATCATAATTGAAAATCCTAAAGTTTCTTGTGATCTAAAACCAAAATTAATGGAAGGGAACCTTAATATGGATTTTATTGAGCACTGGAACTTTGATTCTAAGCTAAAGCCCTCTCATTCTTCTTGTGAGTCTGTTGTCTGGAGCTCCCCTCCACTAGGATGGCACAAAGTGAATTTTGATGGTGCAGCTAAAGGAAATCGTAGCATTGCTGGATGTGGTTGTATTGTTAGAAATTTTGAAGGTAGATGCATTTCTACTTCTGCTATCCCTATTGGGGTTCAAACTAGTCATGTGGCTGAAGCTATGGCGGCCCTCTATGCTTGCAAATTAGCAAAAAGACATAATTTCTCAAAACTATGGTTAGAAGGGGATTCTATGAACAAAATTAATTGTATTAAGGGAATTCATCCTCCCTCTTGGAATACAGGTCACATCATTGATCAGATAAAAAATATTTTAGCTAGTTTTGAGATCACTCACGTCAGTTATGCCTTCAGAGAGTCAAACTATGTGGCAGACAGCCTGGCAAATGAGGGTGTTTTAAGTACTGACATCAGAAATTGGCAAGGTAACCAAGGATTAGAAAATGATATCCTAAATCAGCTAAGGTATGATCAAATCCACCATAAACCCATAAATATTACTTATGATGATGACAAGAAAGGATAGTATTCAGAGTTTCCTCAAATTTGAGCCTCGCACGCACGACAACAAGTGCATTAATTATAACATTTATGGGATTGATATTATCATTTCTTTAAAAAGGTGGAATTTCCCCATTATTCACTCACATAGCTCTCAACACACTCATTCTGTGCGATTTTTTGATTTCTGGGTTACTACTAAAATGGGAGGAAAGTTGAAACAGGAAGAACCCTCTATTTGCAAATGGCAAAAAGAGGCCAAGGTCTGGAAGAGACTCAAGGAAGGCAGGGTCACAGGTTATATGGAGAGACTCCATGGTTACAATAAGGATATCTCTAAGGAGTTTGCGGGCAGCTAGGACAATGACAAGGTGACTATCTGTGGTAAAACTTTCTACGTTTTTGAGAAAATCATTTCTGAAATCACAGGTCTGAAAATGTCTGGTCTGAAATATTATAGAAGTGGGGTTATGGCTAAAAATTCTACTAGAATGTACCCTAAGACCCAGTAAGAAAGAGATTTACTTGTCAAACAAAAGGGAGATTATGTCTTGCGATGCCATATGAAGCTCTTTTGCAAAAAAAATGGTTAAAGCTATCATGCAGTACTTAACCCTTGAGGGTCGGTACACTAGGGTTTACAATTTCCATTTCATGTTGATTAATCATTTCTACTACAATAGGAAAATATCTTTTCCCTATTTTCTTCTCAAATCTTTGGGTAACAACATTATGGAAAATTAAAAGAATGTCGAGAAGCCTATTCTCCATGATGAGCTTATTTTGTTGATCTATGAGTATGCAAAATTTAAGTTGCAGGATAACACCCAGGCCGAAGGCTCGAATAGAGGAAAGAAGGGAAAAAGACCTATGGTGAATGACAGTAACACTCCAGGCAAAAAGAGAAAGGGGAAAGAAAGCAATTTTGGGGCTGACCCTGCTAAGATCCTCACGGAGGAGGATGGAATGAACATGGACAATGACTCAAAGGCTAAGGGGAAGGTAAATATAGGAGATAAAGGTGAGGTGGCCAAGTTCCTCTTAGAGGAAATAGGTATGGAAATAGGGGAGGATATAGAATACCTTGAGTAGGAAATCATTGGCTCCTCTGAGGAGATGGATAGCGACAGCAAAGGCAGCTCTGAGGACAAGGAACAAAATGTCAGAGGAGCCTAGAACCCAAGGAGAGGTGCAAACTAAAACCCCTGAGAAGAAGAATAGCAAGTCAAGCCTAAAAAATAAAGGGAAGGCCAACCTTGACATCACTCAGGTATTTTGGTGAATTATGTTGAGTCTGTTGGAGATTTACTCTTGGTAGCTAGTTGATTGTATGTTTGTCATTGATGAAAACATATAATATATAGTAGTGTTATGTATGTACTTATTAGAACAATTCTATCAAGCCTTGCATGGTTATATTCATGTTGTACACATGTTGTTTATGTTCTATTCATACACATAGACTCAGATATGAAGTTTCAATTATGTTGTGTAATTTTGTTAGCGACAGTTACAGTTTCTAGAGTTTGTCTTTACAGAGCCGACGTATTGCATTGGTTCTTGAGTTTCTCCTATATTTGGGATATGCGTGTGTATACTCAAGATTAGTTATGAGTTTAAGATAGTTATCTAAATGTGCCAAACATGTTTCAACAAGATTACAATGTTAGAGTTAATTTGGTGAGGCCAACTTTGTGAAGCACCGCATCTATTGAGTTTATATTGAACATTTGTAATTATTCTTGCATGGTTAGTTAAGCTAACAAGGATGTTATGAAGAGTTTCCTAACAGGTCCCATGATCTCATAGTTTGAGGAAGATACTTATAGTAGTTCATTTGTGGAATGATAAGTGTGAATGAGAAAATAAGAGACAGAAAAAGTACAGAGTAGAATATCAGTTGTGTTTCATTCATCAAGGATCTATGTGAAGAAGAAGTGAAATATTACAATACATTGGAACTGATTAGGATAGCAGGTCTACTCTATAGTTCATCATGAGATATAGTGCATATCTATTCTACACAAGGTTGTAGCCTTCACCATTGAAGCACTGAGCTTTTGGATAGTGAGTCCTCACCCTTAACAGGGTTATTTGTAAAATACTCCTAACAGGGTCAGACCCTTAACCAGATCACTATACTTATTGCATAGTAAAGAAAAAATCTTAATAGGGTTGCAAGATCTTCTAACATGGATTATTATAAACAAGTATAGTTCATTGTGGGTGTTAATTCCCACTGAGGTTTTTACCATTTGTTCCCCGTAACCAAATTGTGGTGTTGTCTATTGTGTTATCTGAATGTGTATTTACTTTATTGTATTTTGAAGTTAATAAAAGAAAGAATTAAATTAGCTGATAACTGATTCACCCCCCCCCTCTCAGTTATCCTTTGGGACTATTCTAACAATTTGTATCAGAGACAAGTGCCTTGAAGAGAAAGCCTAATAGCTTATGGTAGATCATATGGCATACTTTAGAAAAGAGAGTCCTAAGTTTGATGGAGAGAATTATCAGGATTGGAAGAACAAAATGATAACACATCTAGAGTGTGTTGGTTTTGACATCTTTGAGATAGCCACACAAGAAGTTGTTATTCCCTCTCTAAAATACCTCTCAAGAGATGATGCTACTAGTAAACAAAAGGATACATTCACAGCTAATGCAGTTTCCAAAGAAGCCCTTATAAGTGCACTATTCAACAGCGAATTCTCTAAGATCAAGAAAGTAGAGAAGGCATACACAATATGGAAGTATTTAGAAGACATGTTTGAAGGAGATATCCAAGAAAAGAATGTGTGCAGGAAGACATGGAAAAAGAAATACAATAATCTTGAGATGTTACCTGAAGAAAACATCAGAGCCTACAATCAGAGGATAAATGAAGCAGTTTATGGAATCAAAAACAATGGTGGAGAAATATCAGAAGAAGACATAATGGACAAGCTGATGACTATGTTAGAATAGTCCCAAAGGATAACTGAGAGGGGGGTGGCTAAATCAGTTATCAGTTACTTAAGTCCTTTTTACTTCTTTAACTTTAGTATACAACAAAGTAAATGCATAATCAGATAACACGATACTCAACACACAATTTGATTACGGGGAAACCAAATGGTAAAAACCCCGGTGGGAATTAGCACCCACAATAAACTATACTTGTTTGTAGTAATCTTTGTTAGAAGACATTTCAACCCTATTAGGAGCTGAACAATATAATGAAATAAGTATAGTGACCTGGTTAAGGGTCGGACCCTGTTATGAGTCTTTTATAAATAACCCTATTAGGGGTGGTGGACTCACTGTCCAAAAGCTCACTGCTTGATGGTGAAGGCTACAACCTTTTGTATAAAAAATATGCACTATATCTGATGATGAACTGTAGATTAGACCTGCTATCTTGATTAGTTCTAGTGTATTACAATCTTTCACTTCTTCTTCACATAGACACTTGATGAATGAACCAACTCTGATAATCTGCTCTGTACATCTTTCTTCACATTTCGTATCATTCACACTTAGCGTATCACAATTGAACTACTATAAGTATCTTCACTAAATTAGAAGGTCGTGTGGGCTCTTAGAAACACTTCATCAATATCTTAGTCAGCTTAACTAAGAACGCAAACAATATTAAGTCCGCACAAGTCAATGTTGAACAGACGTGATGCTTCACTGAGTCGACCTCACCAAATTAACCGTAAATTTGCAATCATCTTGAAACATATTTGGCACCTTTGGATTTATATCCTCAACTCATAATTAATCATGCATATACAAACACATAGCTTGAAGATAGGCGCAACTCATAAAACATGTTATATACGTTGGCCCTAAACTGTTATACTTCCATAACTGTAACTGCTAATAACAGAATTGCATAACTTTACTGAAACATCATATCTGCATCTACATGTATGAACATAACATAATAAACATGTCAAAAACATGTATCCATCCACACAAGTCTTCATGTCATCATCCAAAAAAGTTCATACTGAATTGCTACTGTGTATTATATGTTGTCATCAATGACAAACATACAAACAATCAACTCTCAGAATCAAATCTCCAACAATCTCCCCCTTTGAAATTGATGGCAACATATGATACCAAAAAAATCCTCTATTCATGGTGTCCTCTTTCTTTAACAATCTTCTTAATATCCTCATCAAAGATTTCTCTAAACTACTACAGTTCCTCTATGTATATACTCCCCCAGAGTATATGCTCCCCCTTAGTACATACTCCTTCATACTATATACTCCCCCTTTGAAATCAATGGAAAAGGATTCCATAGTCTTTTTAGGTATAGGTACTACTCCAGAAGTAGAGTAGTCAACCATTCATTAGTCACTTGATGACTGATGTCTTTTGATGTTTCTTCTAAACAGATTTAGGAGAGGGAATTACTCCCAACTTCTCCCTGAAATACTCAAAAGTATCCTTTGATAAGGGCTTTGTGAAGATATCTGCCAACTATTCTTTTGTTCTCACATAGTCCAATTTCACTTCTTTGTCTGCAACCTTCTCTCTTAAGAAATGGTACTTGATCTCTATGTGTTTTTTCTTTGCGTGCATGACAGGGTTCTTAGACATGTTGATAGTGCTAGTATTATCACAATGAATAACAATATGATAATCAACCTAAATGCCAAAGTATTTAACCATCTACTTGATCCAAACCATAGTTGAACAATTTAGTGCTGCTGCAACATATTCAGCTTCTGTTGTTGACTGAGAAATACAGTTCTACTTCTTGCTTATCCAAGAAACCACCCTTTCTCCAAGGAATACTACTCCTCCTGAAGTGCTCTTTCTGTCATTAATACAACCTTCCCAATCTGCATCTGTATATACATGAAGCTTTACATTCTCTGATTTAGGATACCATAAACCATAGTCTATAGTTCCCTTTAGATAGCTAAATATCCTTTTGACTGCCATTAGGTGACTCTGCTTATGTTCAGCTGCAAATCTTCCAACAATGCCAACTGCATTAGATATGTCAGGTCTAGATTGAGTTAGATAAATGAGTTTACCAATCATAGATTTGTACAATGTCTTATCAACTACTGTGGAGTCATCATC
>MU224554.1:3601321-3641468 GCA_018584345.1 Thuja plicata
ATAAACAAGTATAGTTCATTGTGGGTGTTAATTCCCACCAGGGTTTTTACCATTTGGTTTCCCCGTAACCAAATTGTGGTGTTGTCTATTGTGTTATCTGAATGTGCATTTACTTTATTGTATTCTAAAGTTAATAAAAGAAATAATTAAATTAGTTGATAACTGATTCACCCCCCCCCCTCTTAGTTATCCTTTGGGACTATTCTAACAAAGTCTCATTCTAATGAGGGTAAGCTTTCTAGGGATACCTCTGAAAAATTAGAGGGTAATAAAATGGAAGGGAATAACAAAAAAGATAATGAGAAAGTTGGTGGCAGCAATGAAAATGAGATAGAGAAAAGCCAAGAACCTACAAGGTTTATTTAGGTTGTTAAAGAGTAGGCTGACATTGATTATCAGCTGAACTCTTGGCTTCTTGATGAAATAAGAGACAACAATGGTAGGTATGCTGATCTCCAGGATAGAGTGAATAAGATAGCTATCGTGTTGGCAAAACTAGTGAATAAGGATACCAAGAACAATGAAACTCAAGAGGAAGAAATGGATAAAAGACTGCCAGAGAAGCTTGAAATTAGAATTAATGTAGTTAATTTCTGCCAGCGTACAACTGAAAGTTGCATTCAAAGTATTGAAAATACTCTTAGCTGTATGATGAAAAACAACTATGAAGGCATGAAGGTGACTGATAGCAACTTAAGGGAACTTCTCTCAGTGTTGGATGGGAACACTACTCCCATCACAGTGGATGATGATACTGCTATTGTCTCAAGCATTGCTAGCCAAGGGACTCGTACTAGGGCAAGTGCCAAAAAGGTGAAATCGGGTAGCACAAAGGAAATTAAAGATCTCAGAGAGGCTATTGAAAAGTATAAAAATGTGATGGCTGACTCTGCTGAGATTGTGGAAAAACAGAGTTAATTGTGTTTTGTGGTTGATTTTCTTTTTGTCTGGGTTTTATCTTTTGGCTAGTTGTAAATGTTGGAGGGTTCTGAATGTTTTTATCTTTTACCCCCAGTTGTTGCTCTTTGCTGTGTGTTTTTCTTTTTGTAGTGTTGTTTCCTGATTATCTTTAGCTTCTTTTGTACAGGGTTACTGTTCCCTTCAAAAAATGTTTAACCTCAATCGAAAACATCTTTTTATTTGATTTTTTAATGTTGAACCACATTAGAACCTGATGGGGAGCATGGATGAAAAAATGTGATTTTTTTGTATGTTTCTAGAAAACACATCTTAGACCTACTTGAATCATCCAAGACTTTGGGCTATATTCCCAAGGAAAATACAAGCCTTAGGCTTGTTATTTCCCAAGGAATTTAATAATGTGTATATCGTATATAGTGTGTGTCATATATGGTGCACAACATATGTAGAAAATGCTCTCTATATGGCATGCACCTATACCATATATAGAAATTATTCACAAATGTGTCTTTGTGGGTGTCTATGTCTCTCAATTTTGTTAAAATTTACACTTTATGGCTTCAATCTATGGTTTCAACCTCTCCATCATTGTTTCATTACACCGTCTCCATATATAATCCTCTATTCATCTCAACCCTCTATCTATCTCCAATAAATTCTCCTAAATCCATTTCTCCCTATAAGTGTCTCAATAAGCTATTTGTGTCTCTCCATATACAGCTCTTGACTTCCACCCGTATAAGCCTCTATCTTTACAATATCTCTTAGTATCTATTCCATCCCTTCCTTCTCCCCTTTTCCCCTATGTCCCCTATATCCATTCTCATGTTTCTATCCCTCTCCCCTCCTTCCATCACCCTCTCACCACTCTATCCCTATCTTCCTTCACTCCTTTCCCACTTTGTCCCTCATATCCCTCCCCATGTTCATATCCCTCTCCCCTCTTTCCATTATGCTCTCTCTATTATATCCTACTCCCTTCACCCTCTCTCTACTTCCCTCTCTTCCTCTTTTCCCTCTCCCTTACCGTCCCTCTCTCTCCCCTCAACTCTCTCCCCCTATCCATTTTCTTATTTTATTTTTATTTTTTTTTTCCCATATTGCTTTCTCCTTCTCTCTTTCCCCCTCTATCACTAGTCTCCCTCTATGCCCAATCTCCCTCCTTACTTTTAGGATGTAGTACTAGTCTTGCTCCTTAGACCTCTTATTGGGTCTCTTAGGTCAATCACTGACCTACTAGGGTTCTTCTATTCACCCTAGGCTTCTTAGGTATCTTATCACAAGATCCTAATTTCCTTCAACTAGTAAATACCAACAAAAAAATATAACTCACAACTTTGTAAACCTCATACTAGACCCAAATTGGTCTTTCTTGCCCATTTACACAATCTGATCCAAATGGATTCCAATCTCCACAAAATTGAAAAGGCAGCATTTGAAGATGTCAATAGGACCAATTCCAACCTCTACAAACTCACTTTTCTTCAAAAACACAAACGAGCTCCAAGAACCTATGTAATTACCCCCAAAAAAGGGCTACAAGCAATTAGCCCTATCTGGTCACCTTTTATGCATTATCTTGGGAAAATGTCTTAAAAAGTGCCAAATAGGCTTAGGATCTAGACACCCTTTTCAAAGACACTAAATATTTTCTAGGTTTTAGGCCCCTGAAGTGTCTGTACAGTCCTTCCTACTTTTATGCCTAAAATTCAGGGTTTTAGGCCTTCTTTGTTGTCTGCACAAGAAATGAACTTTCTTAGCCAACAAGTTAACTCCTCACAACTTCTCCTCCTAGTTAAGGGTCCTCCTCTAACTCCTTTTCCTTCCCACTTCTACTGATTGAAGCTATGGATGCTTTCAATCCCTCTAGCTAGCTCTGCAACCTCTGATGATCCCTAGCCATGCTACTTTGGCTCGCCTAGGGTATCATCTTAAAAATAGTTGCGACCACTTCCAGGGCCCACCCTATAATGTACACAATTTAAATGGAGTCTACTTTCATAATCCAAGAGCCTATGCCAAAGCCATGGTGGAAAAGAAATCTAAGACTCCATTTGCAACCAGTGCTCAAAACGAGACTAGCGACTGGACTAAACTTTCAAGATTTTATAAAAGCAATTAAAAATATTAAAACTACCAAAATAACACCATAGGAAGCTCAATAATAACCTACATTACATGAAATAAATCTTACAGAAACACTCTCAATCCATTACATTTCCCGATCATCTTGAAACACACAAATTCACACTATTATTGCTTAATACAATCTGTACATAAAATTTCTTAAAATTGCCAACTCTTCAAAAATCCCAAGGATGGTCTTATATAGATGACCCAAACACTAAATGGTTAGTTTCAGATAGTTAACCAACCAATTTCTTCGAAGATGCTAATTTGTCTTAAAAGTTGTCAATGTTGTCAATGACAACATTGACAACTTTTGGCAACTTTTGGGTTTGATTGCCAAACTTGGTCCAACCCTAGCCAAACTTGTACAATAAACTACATATGATGAAACAACATCAAAAAGGAACTATAGTCCCTCACTTGACCTGGGAGTCCAAGACTTTATCAGCCACCATAGGAAACTTTGGAGGCAAGACAGTAACCTCCACATCAACATTGACCCTTTGACTAGTTGGATTGATGTCTTCCATCTGTCCCCTAAACTCTACAAGGTCTTGAACATTGAATATGGGAGAGATGCTCAAATCTAATGGTAATTCCACCTTATATGCATTAGCTCCATACTTGACTAAGATCTTTCATGGTCCCACCCTTTTCATCTAAAGTTTGGTAGGGACACCCTTCTATAGTCTAGATTTGTTCAAGTGGACCATCACATAGTCACCCACTTCAAGCTAAACATCCTTCCTTTTATCATCCACTTTGGCTTTCAACTTAAGTTTACTGTCCTGTATCTGCTTCTTTACTTGATCTTGTATCTCCTTCATGGTAGAAGTGAATTCTTCTGCATGGCCACTTCTGTACTTGATTCCACCAAGATCCTTGAGCTCACAAACACCCCTAGGATGCATGCCATAAACCACCTCAAATGGACTCTTGCCTATCATCCTATTCTTGCTATCATTGTAAGCATATAATGCTTGAGGAATGACCACATCCCAAGCCTATCCATATTCCTTAGTTAGGCACCTCAAGAGGTTACCTAGCACTCTATTGACCACCTTAGTTTGGCCATTAGTCTGAGGGTGGTAAGCTGAATGAAAATATAGGTTAGTACCTAGCCTTGTCCATAAAGTTCTCCAAAAATGACTTATAAAATTTACATCTCTATCAGAGACAATTCTCAAAGGAAGACCATGAATCCTTACTATTTCCTTGAAAAACAAATAAGCTATGTGGCTAGCATCATTAGTAGTTCTGCATGGAATGAAATGTCCCATTTTACTAAACCTATCAACAACTACATAAATTCTATCATACCCCTATTTAGTTTTGGGTAACCCCACAATGAAATCTATACTTACACACTCCCATGGCCTATTAGGGATAGGTAGAGACTGATACAACCCTGCATTACTCATTCCTCCTTTTTCCTTCATGCAAACAACACACCGTTCTACATACTTGGTGACATCCCTCACCAATTTTGGCCAATGGTAGAACCTTCAGACCAATTCCAAGGTCCTTTCCTTACCAAAATGACCACTTAGAGAGCCATTATTCTTCTCTTGGATGAGGTTCATCCTCATTGACCCCTTGGGTACACACAACTGATTACCTTTAAACAACAAACCATTATGTAAAGTGTAATCAGAGAACTTGCTATGAAAATGGTTCTCAAAGTCAACACATACCTTATAGGCCTCACCAAAATCCTCATCTAACTTGTATAGATCTCTTAAACTCTCAACCCCAATGCTATTCAAGTGGACTTCTTGCAATGTTAACAATCTCCTTCTCAAAGCATCTGCCACCTTGTTGAGTTGACCCTTCTTGTGCTTGATAGTAAAAGTGAATGCCTACAAGTATTCCATCCACTTTAGATGCCTATTACTTAGCTTTTCTTGTGTGTTGATGTAGCTAAGGGCCTGATTATTAGTAAATACTACAAATTTTTAAGGCAATAGATAATGCCTCCATTTCCTCAAAGATTGGACTAGAGCATATAGCTCTAAGTCATAAAAATAATATATCTTCTTGGCCTCATTTACTTTTTCACTGAAGAAGGCAATAGGTCTTCCCTCTTGATTTAACACACCCCCTACTGTCATTCCACTAGCATCACACTCAATGATAAATAACTTATCAAAGCTTGGCAACTATAGGATAGATTGAGTAGCCACTTGTCTTTTCAACATTTCAAAAGATTTATAAGCTTCCAAAGTCCATCTAAACTTAGTTTTGACCCCACCCTTAACGGTATCCATTAGTGGAGCACATATCCCACTGAATTTCCTAATAAACTTTCTATACAATTGGGCAAGGCCATGAAAAATCCTTACCTTAGTGGCTATGGTAGGTGGAGGCTAGTTCAATATTGTAGCAACTTTGTCTTTGTCCATCTTCAAAGACCCCTTGGACACCACAAATCCCAAGTAGACTATCTCTTGTTTAAAGAACTCACACTTCTCAAGGTTGATGGCCAACTTCTCTTCATGTAACCTCTTCAATACTTCCTCCACATCTTTGACATGTTCCTCTCTTGTCTTACTTAAAATCAATATATCATCAAGATATACCACTACAAAACTTTCCAGTATAATCCTTGAGAACCTCATTCATAAGCCTCATGAATGTGCTCGGATCATTTGAGAGGCCAAATGGCATCACAAGCCATTCATATAACCCATTTGTGGTTTTGAATGTCATTTTCCATTCATCACCTTCCTTCACCCTGATTTGGTGATAACCACTTTTCAAATCTAGCTTTGTGAAATGCATTGCCCCACCTAGGCAATCCATAAGAACCTCTATCCTTGGGATTGGGAACCTGTACCTTATTTTAATCATATTTATATCCCTTGAGTCTATGCATAATCTCCACTTTCCCCCACTTCTTTGATCCTAAAACAACCGGGAATGCACATGGGCTAATGCTCTTCTTGATCAAGCCTTGATCCAAGAGTTCTTCTACTTGTCTTGCTACCTCCAACATCTGATCTGGAGTCAACTTGTATGCTACTTTATTGGGCAAGGATGCCCCTGGCACAAATTTTGTTTGATGACTTATAACCCTCTTAGGTGGTAGGGTTGCAGGAGTGCCATCACTCATAATTTCCTTATATTTCTCAAGCAATTATTGCTTCCTTTGGTAGTGGTTCCTTTACTAGTGTCTCCTCCTCCTTAGGTATTATCAAAATGGCATAACCTTCTCCCTCATCATCTCTGATATCATTCACCAACTCCTTACCACTGCATAACATGACATTAGGAGTTTTACTCTATGGTTCCTCATCATCTAATAAAGACTGAATTTTGAATTTCTTTCCTCCTTTCTTAAACGTAATGGAGTTCTCCTTCCCATCATATACTGCTCCATTATCAAACTTCCAAGGCCTCCCAAGAAGAAAATGACAAGCATCCATTGGAAGGATGTCACAAAGCAATATGTCCTTGTACCTTGCTATTGAGAATTCTACCCATGTTTCCTCATTGACCAAGACACTCTGGCCTTTGTTGAGCCATGTCACCTTATAAGGGTTCACATGGGGTATTTTGGCTAGCTTTAGCTTCACCACAACCTCCTCTGAAATGATGTTGTCTGTGGATCCAGAATCAACAATCACTTTACATACTTTTCCAAGAATCTTGCATCTAATTCTAAACAGTGCCCTCCTATGTTTGGTCTCATCTTTGATTGGTTTCCTTATTAGGACCCTTCTAAACATCAAGTTCTCACCCATTTCTGAGTCTAAATGGTCCACCTCTAGAGTTTTGACACTAAGGGTATCCTCATGTGCATATGCTACTCTTTTGTCATTGTTTGTTGCAGAGGGCTTATAAGGACATTTGTAAGCTGGATACCCTAGTTTCCCACAATAAT
The DNA here is from genome assembly GCA_018584345.1 of Thuja plicata. Lineage (NCBI taxonomy): Eukaryota > Viridiplantae > Streptophyta > Pinopsida > Cupressales > Cupressaceae > Thuja > Thuja plicata. The sequence continues at coordinate 3,608,256 of MU224554.1, forward strand.
AACATTTCATTGTAGCAAATTAGGATCCACTCCTACCTCCTCTTCCTCTTTTAGAACCCTCATTGTTACCCCTACCTCTGCTATAGCCTCCTCTTGAATTGTTCTCAGTCTGTTGCTCTGTCAACTTGTTTTCTCCTTGGGACCTTTGTTCACTACCCCTTCCTTGGTAGCCTCCTCTTTGACCCCTCTTTTCTCTTCCTCTGCCTCTATTGTTATTATTGTTATTATTGTTATTGAAACTAGAATCCCCTTTCTTCTTATTCTTCTCTTCCACCTTTAGATCCAAATGATGACATTTTTGGATGGTAGTAGGTGTCCATAGACTTATCTCCTCTTGGATGTTCCACTTCAACCCACCCAAGTACCTATCCAGTTTGATTGGCTCTTCTTCTTGCAACTTAGACCTTAAACATAGTCTTTGGAATTCCTCAGTATATGAGGCCACATCTAGGTCTTTCTACTTCAAGTTTTGTCTCTTCCTATGGAGCTATATTTTGCAGTCCTCTAGAAGATAACTCTCTTTCAATTTTGTTACCATAGCATTCCAATTTTTTATTGGTTGCTTTCCCATACTTACCCTCTCATCCTGAAGGTATTTCCACCAAGTCAAAGCTGACCCTATGAGTGTAGACTTGGCCACTTTAAGGCCTCACTTATCCCTTCACATTCAAAATGATTTTTCATTGCTTCAATCCAGTCCATGACTGCCTCAATAAACATCTTTCCTCAAAATAAAGGTATTCCCTCCAAAGATTTTCCACTTAATTCTTTTATGGCCTTTAGGAAAGGTTCCTCATTCAACACTGGGTTAGGTTCAGGAATGTAGTCTTGTTCCTCCATCTTCTTCTTACCTTTACTACTTGATTCTACTTCATATTCCTACTTCCTAGTATAATCTACTAGTTCTTCCATCTTTACTCTCATTGCTTCCAAGCTACCCTCAAGGAGTCTATTTTTCTCCTTCTTCTCCTCCATATCCTTGGCTAGTTCTCCATTTTTCACCATCTTTGTAGAACCACAAGATTCCACCTCTAACATAAACCAAATTTCCCAAGTTTCTCAACTTACTCTGATACCACTCTGATGTAGTACTAGTCTTGCTCCTTAGACCTCTTCTAGGGTCTCTTAGGTCAATCAATGACCTACTAGGGTTCTTCTATTCACCCTAGGCTCCTTAGGTATCTTATCACAAGATCCTAATTTCCTTCAACTAGTAAACACCAACAAAAATAAAGAACTGACAACTTTGTAAACCTCATACTAGACCCAAATTGGTCTTTCTTGCCCATTTCCACAATCTTATCCAAATGGATTCCAATCTCCACCAAATTGAAAAGGAATAATTTTAAGATGTCAATAGGACTAATTCCAACCTATAAAAACTCATTTTTCTTCAAAAACACAAACGAGCTCCAAGAACCTATGCAATTACCCCCAAAATAGGGCTACAAGCAATTAGCCCTATCTGGTCACCTTTTATGCATTATCTTGGGAAAATTTCTTAACAAGTGAAAAATAGGCTTAGGATCTAGACAACCTTTTTAGAGACACTAAATATTTTCTAGGTTTTAGGCCCCTGAAGTGTCTATACAATCCTTCCTACTTTCATGCCTAAAATTTTGGGTTTTAGGCCTCCTTTGTTGTCTGCACAAGAAATGAACTTTCTTGGCTAACAAGATAACTCCTCACAACTTCTCCTCCTATATGGGGGTCCTCCTCTAACTCCTCTACCTTCCCACTTCCACTGATTGAAGCTATGAATGTTTTCAATCCCTCTAGCTAGCTCTGCAACCTCTGATGATCCCTAGCCATGCTACTCTAGCTCGCCTAGGGCATCATCTTAAAAATAGTTTCCACCACTTCCAGGGCCCACCCTACTATCTACACAATTTAAATGGAGTCTACTTTCATAATCCAAGAGCCCGGGCCAAAGCCATGGTGGAAAAGAAAGCTAAGACTCCATTTGCAACCAGTGCTCAAAACCAGACTAGTGACTGGACTGAACTTTCAGGATTTTATAAAAGCAATTAAAAATATTCAAAATACCAAAATAACACCAAATGAAGTTCAATACTAACCTACATCACATGAAACAAAACTTACAAAAACACTCTCAATCCATTACATTTCCCGATCACCTTGAAACACACAAATTCATACTATTATTGGTTAACACAGTCCGTACATAAAATTTCTTAAACTAGCCAACCCTTCACAAATCCCAAGGATAGTCTTATACAGATGACCCAAACACTAAATGGTCATTTTTAGATAGTTACCTAACCAATTTCTTCGAAGATGCTAATTTGTCTTAAAAGCTGTCAATGTTGTCAATGACAACATTGACAACTTTTGGCAACTTTTGGGTTTGATTGCCAAACTTGGTCCAACCCTAGCCAAAATTGTCCAATCCACTACATATGATGAGACAACACCAAAAAGGACCTCTAGTCCCTCTCTTGGCTAATTTTTCCACAAAATGCTAAAATTCCCTAATTGGGCCTAATTGGACCTAAGGGTCACCAAGGAACAAATATGACCTATCCTCCTACAAACACTTCACACACTAGGACCCTTGGTCCCTTTATTCACCTAGTGGTCTAGATAGAACAACTACAAGCCAAAACAAAGAAAGAGAAAACCCTAGGTTACATTTCCACAACTAGCCTACCTAGGTGCTCCTACACCATTTTACTCTCTATTTTTTCCCTCCCCTTCCCCTTTCCACACTCTCTCACTCTCTACTTTATCCCCTCCCCCATATCTTTTTCCCTTTACCCCTATGCATCCCCCTCTCTCAAGGCCTTCTCCCTCTTTCACTCTAGATCTTTTCCTCCACTGTTCATTTCCCCATGTTTCATTCCCCCTCTGTCAATCTTGTCCTCTCTCCCTATCTCTCTTTATCTTTTTCCCTCTATCATCGATTAATCTCCCCTCTCTCACTCTATCCATCTTTCCCTTCTCTCATATTTCCCCATCTCTCTCTTTTGCACCTCTCACTCTCTCGCTCTTTCCCTTCTCTCCCTATTACCCAGATTTATCCCCTCTCTTCTTCTTCCCCACATCTCTCTCCATCTCTTCCCCACTACCACCCTCTCAACCCCCTATCTTCATCATTTTACCTAGGTACATATGTATTCCAAAGTCCCTCCTTACTACTGTCTCTCCATCTCCTCAATCTCTCTCCCTCTATCTCTCTCAAATCTCTAAGATTAAAAACCTAAACTCTCTCTCTCTCTCTCTCTCTCTCTCTCTCTCTCTCTCTCTCTCTTTTACATTNCCTACTCTCTCTCTCTCTCTCTCTCTCTCTCTCTCTCTCTCTCTCTCTCTCTTTGACATTTAAGGGTTTTTCATGTAAGGTAAATCTGACATTTATCATGTTTACATTACTTTCTTATTTCATTTCAAGGTTAGTTCCTATACAATGAATTGACCAAGGCAAGGCCCTTTCCACAATAATTTCTCCTTCTTCTTATGTGCAAGAATAGGTTTTCAGGTTTCAGATCTGGAACCAGTGGTTGATCCTCCTCAAATTTCATCAGTTTCTAAGTCTCTAGGAAAAGGTTAAATATTTTGGACTAGGTTGACTTGAGTCGACATTGTCCTTTGGATTTGCAATTTTTACTGTCAGGAATTACAGGCCTCAGAGTTCCAAATCTAGAACAATATTTTTTATTCTAACAATTTTGCAACAGTCATTTCAGGATTTGAAATTTGTTCCTCCTCTCCTAGCTTTCAAGGTGGGTTCATTCTTCTTCATTTAATCTAAAATTTACTTTTATACATCAGATCTGATATCATTTCTTGTTAATAGGCAATTCATTAATCATAGTTTACATTCCTTTCATAGTTTTGCATATCGTTTTACATATCATTTACACTTTTATATTATAGGAATCCATCCCTTATTACTCCATCCTCAAATCTAGATCTTGCATTAGCACCCTTTCATCCTCTTCAGTTATGATGATTTGATTTTGGATTTGAGGTTGCGCCTTTGGGTCTATTCCTAATATTTCATAGATATCCCCATATCCACATTTGATTCAGTGAGTGATCTTCCTACATAGCATTACTCACCATTTCTTATGATACATTCACTAAACTAATCTCCTCATTATGTTTGTATCATTGTAGGCCACTTTTTTGCTTTTAATGTGTGCATAAATATTGTACAAGTACATATACCACAACACTTCAATAACTCATTAATTCAATTGGTTTGTCTATAAGAAGTACATCAAATCAATACAATTGAGATTGAATTATTGCTTCCCAGTCATGAATATTATAGTCTAATTAAGATTCTTCTCATAATTATGTATTTAGACTAGTGAACGACGCTCATGAAATGGAATATTTCATTAAAATGCATTTACATGAATGTAATTTTGATAATCACAATGAAGCTATTGAAGAAATTGATGCTAAGAATGATGCAATTAAGCAAGAATGCAAGGTAAATCTATTTAATTATTCTTCTACGTGATCTAATATAATGACAATTGACATGAATTTGATCTACAAATGATGATTGTATACTATAATTGAATGATAACAATGAAAATTAGGTCAAATCTCAAACTAGCATGATCTACTTACAAATAATCTAGATGCATAATGGCTTGATGAGAGATGGGTTTTATATATTTTCCTTGGAGGGAAATTGATTTCAATTTTACTTAGATGGTTGGGATCAATCCACAATGAGTGGTTGAGATTAGGACCTTGAGTAATCCATGTGATTTAACCTCCTTGGTTTGACTTAAGTTGTTTTTCATTTTGTGAGTTGAGTGGATAGTAAGATAATTGATTAATTTACTTAATTAATATCTCTAGCCATGGGGTTTTTAATCTTTATTTAATTAAATTGACAAGGATGAATAATTAATGAATTCTCCTTGATTGATGATCCTTGATGCTTGATGATTGATGAATTATGCAATTAGGCAATTAAATTTATCTAATTCAATTACACAATTATAATAAAAATTGACTTGAATCGATTGCTTGATTAGGTTTGAATCACCTAATTAGGGTTTAGGGGTCAATTTATTAGGCTAGACCAATTTTTGGTGATTGGATTTTTCCCTCTTTGAATCAATGTGTGAATATCGCGTTGATTCAAAGAATATCAAATGTTTGCTGATAGACTGAGACCAGAATAACCAATTTGATGTGAAGTGATGAAACTAATTATCTGTCTAATACTAGTGTAATTGATGATGTTGATGATAATGAATAACCAATTTTATGTGTTTCAATTAAATTGATTACCATCAAATAGATTTTGAAAGCATTGATGGAGACAAGAATGAATAACCAGTTTGATGTGATACGATAAAACATATATGCCCATGTTGATTACATGATGTTGAACATACTGATTTTAATCGAGTAATTTGATAAGGAACTTGATGAATTTGTTCCCCGAGACTCGATTGATTAGAGACAACCAAGTTGATATGGATTATGATGAAATTGATTTTCCCCTTGCGATGCAGTTCAATTTGATTAGATGAGTTGATGAACTTTATTGATGACCATGATTTTGATGACAAAAAATTGATTTAATGCCCATATTTCAATATTTTATAATGTATTTGATTCTTTGATACGTTGATTCAGATAACCAACATTTTTGATGATCCAAATGCAAAAATATGTTGATTATGATGCCCCCTCAAGAGCAAGATTGAAATGTGATAGAATAAAATTGAATGACGTTGGATGGTGATTCGAGACAATGTTGAATTGATTTAGAAGATTAGATTTATGTTCACGATGAAGAATATTTTTTTAGAATCCATTTCTATTGAGCTCCCAATAATAATGTTGCAAAAATAATGATCAATAATGATGATAGATTCAAGGACCTTAGATGTGATACTCCACCATGTTGAAGATATATCTCCTTTCGTGAATTAATTTTTATCAAATCAAATAAATGCAAGAATGAAATGAATTCTCCTAGAATAAGATGAAATCTTCCATGGGTGTTATTCTTCCAATATTCTGTTGTTGTGTTTTTTTCTCATTATAGATCTTTTTTTAGTAGTAAGTATGAATATCGATGGCTCTTAATTTGATGATGAACCAGAGTACTACTTTTGTTAGGAGTAAGTCAATGATGAAACAAAGTACTGCTTTTGTTACTTGTTCATTGGAAGCACATAAAAAAATAGGAGTTTCATCTATTCTTGTGGAATGCTTCTATTATCCACAATGACCCATATGTTCATATCCTTGAAATAATTTCCTTTTTGATGTTCTCGCAATGACCCTTTATCATTCATATCCTTGGGTAGATTTCACTAATTTTGCACAATACTAAGAGATTACTCCATGAAAATAGAAAAAGAAAGAATTCAACTTCAGCATGGCATACAAATATTTGTAGTTGAGGTATGTGTGGCACATCATAATCTAAACATTTATGTGGAAATTTCTCATGATTTGATTCTTATTAGATATATGAAATAACTTATGCATAGACACCCACAAATATTTGATGTTCAAAGATCATTGGCAAAATTCCCACAAGAATCAATCAAATAAAAATATCATGTCCATTTTCCTCATTCCTCTAGTCCCTAGACAAACTCTAGTCACTCGAAAGATGTGATAAAAAAAATTGAAAATAACAGACAACTGACAAAGAAAATTTCATGCCCTCTTCCTCATGTCTCTAGTCTGACGACAACTTTGAGACACTTAGAAGACATTATAAAAAAAACTAATAACCATGCTATCCTTGATAGGTAGTGTTGATAAACACTGTTGGCTGATTGTGTTTGATTGCTTCTCTTTTGTTATCAATATTTGTTTGATGAGTGTTGAGAAACACCATTGTTTTAGTGTTTTTGGTATTGAAAAACACCTTTATGTGTTGGGTGGTGTTTAGGAAACATTGTTGCTTAGTGGCATGGAAGAACACCTAATATTGTAGAGGTAATGTGGCTAACTCCACTCATGGAGATGGTTGAATTGATGACTAGGAACTGACTCCCCAGGATGACTAGGAACTTGTCCCCAACTAAATACGACTGTCCTAAGGATGAGATGTGAAATTTCTCCAAGCTATGATGAGAGGATGAAAAAACAACTGATATCTACAAGGATGCAAATGATATACAAGATATGTATAAGAAATGAGGATAAATGCAAATGAAAAATGTATGCAGTTGATCGATACAAGAATAAACCAAAGATTTCATGATTTTTGTATTTTGGATTTTACAATTTGTTTGCATTTTTAAAGATTTAAAGATTTGTTGTTTTGGATTTTAGAGATATTTAGATTTTTTTTGGATTACTAGATATTACAAGTTCTTAAGCATGATGAAATTGGTTTTTTCCCAATGTCTAGCAAGTTGTAGGGCATTACTGATGCATGAGAAAAATTATTGATCACAAGTGGATATGAAATGATGGATGAAGTGAGGGAATGCGACCTTCAAGGAAAGTCTCCTCAAGATTACCCAATCAAGGGAAAAATAATATAGAAATGTAGGCTCATGAAGTGGTGTTGGATAGCATATATGATAATGACCTGATGTCATGAAAAACATGTGGTCCAAAAGAGTGGACATTTCAAGTGAGTTCTAATAACCTTTTTTTCATTTTTCCTTCTTCCTTTTTATCAAGACCAAGGGTTCATTTCAGAGAGTATATTGATAGGATAACATGATCAAGATAAGGGGTGATGGAGGTATAAGTGAATGTTTTGGGATTAGTGCAAGGATGTTTATGGATAGTGAGTATTGTCTTGGGATAAATAAGATCACAATAGGGTAGCAAGAATGAAAACATGTGAATAGGCCAAAGGAAAGGATAATGAATGTCAGGATACATGATGCTCATGGATATGTTTGACATTGTCAAGATCAAATGTGTAAGATGGAATATGAATGCAAATAGGATAGTTTCATGATGGAGTATATGACGGATAGGGAAAAATGGATGGTACTTTCTTCTAAGAGAGAGTGCAAGAGGAAGAAATTATGCATGATGCCTATTTTCCAAGTTTTCATCATGGTACTTGTCCAACATGCCACAAGAAGTAGTTTTAACCATAGGATGGATTTATTTATCTTTACTTTTTCTACTAAGGCACTTGTTTACAAGGTTTTTACCAAGGAACTTTTTCCAAATTTTTTATTTTATTTTATGGAGGAACTTAGCCTCTTTCTCTTTGGATAGTTCTCCTTTGAAGGATATTCTATCATAGGCCAAGGTTCCTAAAAGTATGCTCAAAATTTTTTATAGGGTGATGATAGTGGAATGTGATGGATGATAAGGTAGATGGTGACTAAGGATTTATGTGATAGATTGGATAAATTGGGATGGAAGGATAGTAAGTGGGAGCATAAGAAGCATGTGTAGGTGTTGGATAGTGGATAGGGTATTGAAAGATTTGCATAGGGGTAGATGGATATGGTGGCAAGATGAACATCGACACACACCTTGAAGGGTGTTGGAATGATAGACAAAGACTAGGTGGAATAGCTTGAAGCTTCAATGTAGGAAGTGATGGAAGATGTTTGGAAGATGTTTGGAAGAAGATAGAGTGGAAGCCTTTAGAAGCTTGGATGTCGACTCTGATTTTTATTTTGTATCCAATTTTTTTAAGAATGACTTGAGAATATACATAGATTTTGATTTTTCTTTTGTTTTGGTTGCTTTAGCATTCACTTCTTCAATGAGGTATTTAGGAACCCGCATTGTCTTTAATTTTCTTCTTTGCTTGTTGGACCTTTATAGTCTCTTTAGTAGCTTTTTTTTCTTTGTATTCACATGTCGATTAGATAGGACATTGTGATCTTCATATGTAAGTGGATTCTTGTATATTTTATTTTTATGTTGTGCATCCAATTTACATCCAAAAGTATTGTGATTCATTGGTGGATAAGACATATATGATGGGTTTAGATGGATGGGTGGATGGAAATTTCTCAAGGATGCATGTCTTTACTGATCTTGAGGTATGATGGGGAAATTGGGTGACAAGGTAGGAGTGATAGGCATGATAAATGAAGGGAAATACAGGCCCAATATGGATGGAACATATGAAGGAATCAACTTTGGGATATAGGGAGCAAGGATGGATTTGGATGATGGTGAAGATAGATGCTTGTGTTCAAATGGAAGGAGATAAGTTTTGAAATAGATATCAACATCTATATAGTGAGTTGCATGGCCAAGGCTCTCATCATTTGGAGTCATCTTTATACCAATAGAATCATGAGTATCTTTGATAGGAGAAACTTTGATAGGAACCACTAAAACTTGAGGGGATTTATCATCATGCAAGGGATTTGGAGGAATGATGGTTTCTTTAGGTGGATATGGAGGAGTATCGAAAGGAGATGATGGGATACTTTGATCTTGACAAGGATCTTTGGATAATGTAGGAAGAGTACTTTTCTCTTAATTTTAAATAGGCTTATTAGAAGTGAAATAAATATCTTGATCTTTCTTAGGAGATGGGGGCTATGTAGATCTTGAGGTGGAGGGATATCTTCTTGGAAGAAATGAAAGGACATGAAAATGGGATCATGTGGGGATTCAATGGATACGATATTTAGCTCAAATTTTTGATAGGAAGGAATAGTATCTTTATCTTATATAAGACTTGTTTCTTGACACATTGGATTATCCTCTTGGCACAGATCCACTTCTAAGGATCAAGTAGGAGTTTTAATCAGCATTAGGGACTCTTGAAGGGATGATGGAGGATCATTTGGCATAGGCATTATAGGAATTGAAGCACATGGAAGCTTGGGGTCTTTAATCTTGGAACCATGGAATAGACTTGCAGAAAGATGTAGATTATCTTTGATTTATTTTAGAGGTGTCCCTTGAGGGTATACATAGTCAACATGAAAAGCATTAGGCTCTTTGTTCAATGGAGGGATTTTGGATAGCTTCGCTGCTTTATAAGATGAATGAATGTTGGAAGAAGTATAGGATGCATGAGGACCATTTCTATACCTAGGGTGATGATTTAGATTTTTCTTGAGAGTAGTATCCTATTCTTCATTAGATGAATCATTTGGATTTTCAATTTTAGTTATATCATCATCTATGATATGTTGGATTTTATACTTCAACTTCATGCAATTTGAAGTTTCATGCTCATTATGTCTATGATATACACAATAGTTTCTCAAGAATACAAAACCACATGAAGTGATCTGAGGCAACATGATGAGACTATTTTTGAGGAGTTTCTCCAAATATGATTTGTAAGACTCTCCAAAAGGAGTAATTTCTCTAACCAATGGACATTTATATTTACTTAAGTTTACCAAAGCGATTTGAGATTCAAGATCATAATGCTCTGATTTGTTATTTTTGCATAATTTATAGCCAATATTCTCAGCTGAATCTTCTTCATTTTTTTGATCAAAGATTGGATTGTCATGAATTTGTAGAAAATATTCTTGATTTTGAAAGATAGTCTAGTCATGAAGTTGATCTTGATCAAAGATGAGATTGATGTGAGATTTTTCTTGAACAGAGATAGAATGGATATGAAGTTGTGAAGTAGCCCTTTTATTTGAAGAAGATGAAGATAAGTGTGGATCATGATCAAAGAGAAAATGAAATATTATATTTGAATAATTTTTAGATGATGTATCATTTTATTCCTTTAAGTATTGAGTTTGAGATTGCAAAGATTGGATCTACTTTGATAAGGATACAATAAGTTCCTCTTCTTCCTTGTTGCTATGATCGTAGTATCTAGCCCATTTATTTTTATCCATCATAAGATTGTCTTGATGTTATTTAATAGAGGATTCAAGAGAAGGTATTATCTCTTTTTTATTAGAATGATATTATTGATAAGAAATTCTAGTTTGAACATGCATGAAAAATTAGATAACCAAGTCGATGTCAAAATAATCTATTCAATGGATAAGGTTTTGAATGTTTATGTTGTGTACAATACTTGTCCAAGATTTTGAAGGATTGAATGATGATGGATTGATATCTTAAGAGGTCTAGGTGAGGGTTATATGATCCCTGATGAAAACCTCTAAAAAAAACATGAGTATTGATAGGACAAGATATAATCATGAAAGATGCTTGACAAGACAATGATCAATTAAACAAAGGACTATGATAGTAAGGTGTTTAGGTCTAATTATGCAGATTTTTATGATTTAACCTGAGACATGACTGAAAAGTGTATTTGACTCTATAATTAGATTTAGTTCAAACTATATGGAAATACCCTCTTCTTGGATATTATTGTTCTCATACAACTATCTGAAAACTATCATACAAGACAAGATGTTATGTTAAATGACTTAGGATCATGATACAACTCTAGACAACATTTGTATGACTTAGGATACAAGGTACGATCAAATATATGGTTTTGTGTGACTAAATATTTAATACAAATCTAAGAAGCATTCATACAACTTAAGATACAAGGTACGATCAAAGATAGGGTTTCATACTACATTATGCAAATTTTGAGTGTTCTGCCACTGAAAAGGATAAAATTGGGTTTCCCCATCTTTGTTTGGATGAATTTTTTGATTACCATGACTAGGAACACACGTATAAGAAATAAAAGCTTGATGTTTTGTCTCTAATATCTTTAAACAATGAGAGTATGTTATTTGGCTATGAAGAAGACCTAGTTTCCACTAGTTTATCACAAATGAAGACAAGAGAAAATATGCTTAAACCTATGGAATTAGCTAAGTGATCAAAACCTTTTTCCACAACTTGATATCCCTTCAGATCACATGACATGTCACCCCCAAAAGGGTGCCCTTTTTTCCTTTTGCAATATCTATGTGCAATAAAGTCAAATGAGACTACACAATGAGAGCCTCAATGTTGTATTAACCACTTTAAAGTACTCAAGGGGATACTTATAGTGAGTATCTTTAGTAGAGATTCTTCCCCCTCCTTGCACAAATATTATGACACTTTAAGAGGTGATCCTGGTGGCCACTATTCTAAGGTATTTAATAAGTACATTCATTCAAAAGTATCTTATGAATTCCAATACAAGGCCTCATGGTAGCATAAATGTTATTTAGGTCCTATAGACCGCTATAGGAGACCAAACATAAGATATTATTCTCTTATAATCTTTAGCCTCAAGAAGATATTAATTTGTAGTGGGTTGGAAGGAGGTGGCTTTAACTTTGTTCCCATGTGGGTCATTCTCGCAAGGTGAGTAGTTTTTCCCACTACGAAAGGCCCTCTACAAGGTAAAATAAATGAAAAAATGGATGAAAACTAAGGATCTATATTTCTAATCACCCTCAAGGAGTGAGAGTGTACTCTCCTACCAAATTTTCTTCTCCCAAATACATCATACCCATGTTCTTTCACTTAGGATTTATTTTCAAATGAAAAATTAAGCAAGCCTAGGTTTCTAATTGTATACAAGAGACAAGAGAATAATCCCCTATTACTTAGAAAATCACTACAAATAATCCTTCTAATTAAGTTATGTTTCTAGAAATAAAGCTAATGAAAACATGATGTTTTCTTGAATTTGACTGGGCAACATGCATCACAAATTTCGTTAGTAGTTTCAATTTTTTCTTGTCTTTGAAATTCGTCCTGCAAAAAGTTTTTAGAGACTTCAAACTGGAGGTTAAAATCAGATAAGAAAGCAAAGGCATCCATTGATTACAATTTAGTATTCAAATCTGATAGAAAAACTCAAATACATTGCAGACTGTCCCTAGAAACAAGATTATATCAACCAAATCTATAGTAATGTCCTCTAAATGATGTAAGATTAACCAAATGTGAAGTATTTTTATATAAACAATGTAATATTGACCAAATATGAATCTTTTTTTATAGAAACAAAAAACAATTTATCAAAAACAAACTTCCTTCCCAAAAACAAGACAGGAAGGACCAAAAACAGACTTCATGTCGAGAAAATGAGATATAAAGGACCAGAAACAAAATTCCTATCCAAAAATGAGATAGGAAGGACAAGAAATGAGATTTTAAGGAGATGAAACAAAAATTGACTAACAAGAAACAAAATTTCAATGACAAGAAACAAAATTTAAACTTCAATAGAAAATGAAACTCTGTGAATTCCTTCAACTTGCAAGCACAAATTGATCATAAAATGATGTATTTCTCGGCCTAGGGCCTACGGTGGGTGCCAAAAATGTGTGTGTAAATATTGTACCTACATATAATCCAACACAACACTTCAATAACTCATTAATTCAATTTCTTATTCCATGAGAAATCTATGAAATCAAAAAAATTAAGACCAAATTATTGCTTCCTAATCATGGAGATTATTGTCTAATTCAAATTGCTCTCAAAATTATGCATTTACACTAGTTAATGACACTCATGAAATGGAATATTTTATTAAAATGCATCTACATGAATGCAATTTTGATAATCACATGATGAATCTATTGATGAAATTGATTCTAAGAATGATGCAACTAAGAAAGAATGCAAGCTAAATCTATTGAATTGCACTTCTACATGATCTAATATAATGAGAATTGACATGAATTTGATCGAAAAATGTTGAATTTCTACTAGAGTTGAATGATAAAAATAAAAATTATCTCAAATCTTAAACTATCATGACCTACTTGCAAATTATCTAGATGGATAATGTGTTGATGAGAGATGGGTTTTATAGATTTTCCTTGGAGTGAAAGTGATTTGAATTTGAATTCAATGGTTGGGACCAATCCATGATGAGAGGTTGAGATTAGGACCTTGAGTAATCCATGTGATTTAACCTCATTGGTTAATGGATTTAAGTTGTTCATCCTTTTGTGAGTTGAGTAGATAATAGGACAATTGATTAATTCACTTAATTAATATCTCTAGCCATGTGACTTTTAATCTTGATTTTATTAAATGGATAAGGATAATTAATTAATGAATGTTATTTGAATTTTGATCCTTGATGATTAATAATTGATGAATTATGCAATTATGCAATTAAATTGATCTAGTTTAATTACATAACTATGATTAAAATAGACTTGACTTGATTTCTTTGATTAGGGTTGAATCACTTGATTAGGGTTTAGGGTTCAATTGATTAGGCTATACCAATTTTAGGTGATTAAAGTTATTGCACCTTAGGACAATGAAGGAGTAGATTATTATTTGTCTCTCTATGTGGAGGCCAAAAATAAATTGGATCACTCAGTTACATATAATGAATAATTAGAATACCCTATAGGACCAGTGGTTGTTATGGGTACATGCATCAAATGGAATCATATGAAGAATCCCAGGTTGTGGTTGTGCAAGGATTGGGAGACACATAGGAAGATTATTCATTATTCCAAACTTGTTGTTGTATCAAATGTCTATTTGATTATATATGGATATAAAACACACAATAATACCGTATGGAAGGTTCGTGAGTTAGACCATGAGTAAATAATTGAGATAATAAAGGGTAGGGAAGACAAATTTGGTTCGTTGGAGTGAATGTGAATACAAAAATGTAATGTAAAATATTTTTGAATGTGTGTACATATGACATGTGTGTTGATATGCCAAGGAATGAAAGAATGTTTTTAGAAGAAGATGAAGTGGAAGCCTTTGGAAGATTGAATGTCAACTTCACTTGTGTCTCAATGTGAGACTCTTTCAAGAGAGACTTTGGAATCCATATATTCGTAGGCTTTTCATTTCTTTTTGATGATTTAGAGAGAATATCTTCAATGATTTATTTTGGAACCCATGCTTGTCTTGTAGTTTTATTCTTATATATCTCTTTTGACTTTATGCCCCCATGTCGATTAGAGGAGACATAATAATTTTTTTATATGGATTCTTGTATTGCTTCTTTTTCTTGTATTGAACATTCAAGTTTCTTCCAAAAGAATTGGGACTTGTGGAGGAAGAAAAATAATATGGCTAGTTTAGATGGGTGGATGGATGAAAAGAATTCAAGGGTATGCATCTATGTTGATCTTGAGGAAAGATAGGAGATGGAGGGACATAAGGACCCAAGATGGATGACGAATCAGGAGGGTTAGGAGGGGAAATTGAAGTGACATAAGGACCCAAGATGGAAG
This sequence comes from Thuja plicata, assembly GCA_018584345.1. NCBI lineage: Eukaryota > Viridiplantae > Streptophyta > Pinopsida > Cupressales > Cupressaceae > Thuja > Thuja plicata. Next base: position 3,623,324 of record MU224554.1, read on the forward strand.
GAAAACATGAAGCCCTTATTATTGGTGGAGGAGGTCCAAGGATGGACCTGGAAGATGCAAAAGGAAAATAAATAAGTTCATTGGCATGTATATGACAACCAAGGACATCGACATCTTTAGAGTGAGAATTAGGGTTTTCAATAGGATCGTGAACATCTTGAATAGGAGCACCTTTGATAGGATTGTTTGAAGCTTGAAAAGACTTAGGAAGAGTAGAAAGTGGAAGCGAACATGGAGTGGTAGAACAAGAAGATGGAAGACTTTGATCTTGACAAGGATTTTTGGATAGCATAATCACATAATTTTCCTCTTGATTTTCAACAGGCTTAATATTGGAAGTAACAACACCATTTTTAATAACCTTAATGGAAGTATCATCTTTAGAAAGCGTAAGTGGGGTAAGGTTATTTTGATTGTCAATAAGCTCAACGGTGTAAGTAGTGACTTGATCTTGCTTAGGAGAAGACTTAAGACATGGTGGAATGAATGAGAAAGGGCGTTCGGGATCAAAAGAACCATGAAACAAATAAGAGACATCATGAAAAGGATTGGATGACATGGAGGTTTCTTGATCTTGATCTTTCTTTATGTTATTTTCTTTATCATTTTCAGAGTCCTCTTGACATGGAACCATTTCTAAGGACAAGGAAGCATGTTGGAATTATATGGGAGACTTGGGAAGAGATGGGTAAGGTTTAGCTGAAGTAGGCATTATAGAATATAAAGGCTTAGGCTCTTTAGGTTTAGCAGTATTGAAAGTATTTGCAACCAAGTGAAGGTTAGCATGAGTTTCTTTAAGAGGTAGTCATTGAGGACAACTATAGGAAATCACATGAAAAGCATTAGGACCTTTGTTGGATGAAGGATTTGTGAAATATTTGAAAAACTTGGAGACTTTAGGAGATGTATGAGTATTGGAGGAAGTAGAGGATGGAAGGGAATCATCACAAAACAAAGGTTCATCATTAATATGACCTTTCTCGAGAGTGTAATCCTTATTTTCAGCATGAGAGCTCTTAGAGGAGAGATTCTTATAGTATTTATGTTTATAATCAATGCGGAAAGCTTTCTCTTCCTCAATAGAAGTAAATGTATCATCCAGGTATTGTTCACAAAAATCATCAAAGTCTCTTTCAAAATCAGAGTCATATGGATCACCATCACAATATATCCAATGTGACAACCCATTACCAGTAAGAATGAGCACACTACTAGGAGGATTCTTAGGAATAGAGGTGTCATAGGTATCACTACATTGTCCATCATCATAGTCATCAAAGATGGGCATGTCACTCTTCATGGAAGAGGCAGCACAAGGATTGTCATGTTTCTCATTATGGTATGTCTTGAGAAGAGAAGTATGACTCTTGGGAGAAGTAGAAGAAGAATGAGATTGTGGAGAAGAGGAAAGTGAAGAACTAGTGGAGGAAGAAGACTTGAATGATGAGGAAAGATGAGAAGAATTAGAAGATGAAATACATTTGGAAGCAGATCGTGACAAGATAATGTGTATGATCCTAGCAAAGGCATCTGATTCAACCAATTTTTTTCTATTTTTGTCATAAATTTATTACCCATGCAATTTTTGGAGGAATAATTATCTTCGAATTGAGCAATGAGTTCGAGATCATCTATTTTCAAGAGAGGTTCCATAACAAGATAGTTGAAATCCATGGCTCTTGAAGAGGAGGAATCAAGCATGGGAGTGACTGATAGACCAGAGCATACATAGACTTAACAAAATGTCACGTGAAGATTAGCACAGGGTCACACAAAGATTAGTATAGGGTTGCACGAAAAAGTGTAGACAACAAGCTGTAAAAGTTGGTTTTCAACTCAGGAACTCAGCTTTTGTTTGTTTTAATTGACCAAATAGATGCATTCACAAATTTTATCATGAATCAAGAACGCAAGATAGAAATCAGGGAGTTCAAACAAATGTCTTCAAATAATCAGCAAGGGACAAAGAAACCTTGCACATGAACAAGAATAGTGTCATAGTGTTCTACTCCCTAAAGATTCTACTTGTGTATGTTCTCAAAATATTTTCCAATCACGCACATAGTCCTAGAAAAGAAAAATTTGGTTGCACTATGGTTTGTAGTAATGGTCAACTCTGCAACTTTTGCAATCTCAAGTGGTTGAAATCCAATCCCAACACACTGAGGTTTTGATACAGTTCAAGAATTTAATCAATCAGGAGCTGCTAAGGAGATCTGACAACCCAACAAGAGAACACACCTGTGGAGATTTATTCCACAAAGACATTTATATTGAGGTTTTTGCTACCATAGAAGAAATGGGTATTATCGCTTGAGGTTCTGTCCACATGGTTTACCCAATAAAGGGAGTTTCTACTACGATTAACCCTCTCTAGCAAGGAAGACTCACAATATGGACCACATGGGGAATTAGTTGGGATTCAAGGGTTCCAAGTTTCTGATTCTCCTAAAAGGGAAAAGAGCATAATCCTCTAGCCTCTTCACCTCACCCAGACATAGCAAGAAAGATTAATTGACCTGCTAATTTGAAATCACCTCACCCAAGGTTCATATATCAACAACAATGACCACCGATCTCAAGAAAGAAAGTACCGTCAAAAGTTGAAGACCAAACCAAGTGAGATAATAACAAATTCTTCCCTACCTACAAGGGGATCTATCGTCAAGAAGAGCTTCACATGTAAGACAAGAGAATGAAGCCCACTCTCTCAAGATCACCACAAATAGTGTTCATAGGGCCTAATTACTATGTGAAACATATATGCAAGAAAGCAAATCTACGTTCATTCCTTTAGAGTCAAAATTGGAAATGTGATCTATGAAAGCAAGAAACACTCAAGCTAAACACATGAGAGGTTCATTTTTATTTCCAAAATCCAAGTGTTATAGAGATGCAACAAAATACCTCAAGTCCAAAGTAATGCGCTTAGTATATTTTACCTTATTGTTTCTTTTGTTGAGCTTTTCCGTGAAAGCAAGCCACGAACTCTCCAACAAGCAAGACAAGCAAACAAGATATGTAATGTATATATAACTTATATAAACACTAGGGTTAGATATGAAAATAAATTGTTAGGAGCAATAATAACCAGCAAATAGTCCAAATAAAAACTCACATCATCCATTGAACCATGTGAAAAATAAGTGCAAGATAATCATTAAATGCCCTTTTTAATTTTGTTTTTTGACCTAGTCAACAAGATTTGACCTATATGACATGAATTCGGATCCCAAACCCTAAATGCAAAAAAGAGACCCATGTTGAAAAATAGAGAGATTTCCAAAAATGTCAGAATTTTAAAAAGATCTTTTCATTTGTGCCCTAGGGAGCCATTTTTCCAAAATAGACTAGTTTTCATAAATTGACCAAATGAGCTATGAAATTGCATCCAAATTAAAAACACAAATAATGGATCCCTTGTAGAATTCAAATACCTTTCCGAAAATGTAAAAATTTCTGAAAAATATGCTGATTTGCACCAAAAATTAGTTTTTTATCAAAAATTAAAAAATAATTTAAAAAATGCAAAATACCTCAAAAAATTCTGAATTTTTTACTGAAGCTTGTCGGATATGTCTCCAACCTGCAAATACAAATTCAGACATAAAATCCAAGTCATTTGAGAGATATAATCAAATCTTTCAAAATCTAGGATTTTCGTCTCCAAGCAAATCTACACAAGGGGGTTAGCTCCCAAAATAATCAAAACTAGCATGTAAAGGTAGGTTGCCCCACGGTGGGTAGAAAAAATGTGTGCTAAAAATGTTTCACACTTCTATGAATCATTGTATCCAAGATTTCTCAAGAATGAGGTCTCGAATGGTGACTCATAGCTCTCTATTCATGGAGTGCAAGGTTTGGTAATGGAGGCCCTCAGATTGACCTAGTTTGTGCCCATGCAAGTACACCATTAAAAGAGAGATTCAAAGAGAAAAAGAAAGAGTGCTAGTCTTCATGATCATCAAGTATGCATGAAAATGAAAGCTATTATATATGATAACAATGCAAGAAAGGAAATTAATCTATATGATAACAATGCATGATTATTCTATGAAAGAAAATACAAATGCAAGATTAATCTATGAAAGGAAACATGAATCTAATCTAATATGCAAGTGAAAAATTAACCTAAATGGATTGTCATGGGGCATGAAAGAAGAAGACAAGAAGAAGAAGAAGTTGCAATATCTAAGCTTAAGTGCTCAAAATCTCCTCTAAAATTGCTCTCCAAACCTGCAGCATAACAATAGCAGGAAAAAGATGATTGATTTCTTGATTATTGATTATTGATTCTTCAAATGAGAAGGAGAGGTTTCCTTATAAAGATAAATGGATGGTAGAGATTAAGACGCAAAAAAAAATGAGCCATGGTGGAGATTAAATTTTGGTTGATCCATGTGCTCATATCTTCAAAAGGCAAAATCAACTGCTATGATTAAAAGGCAAAAACCCCACCACTTAGGAAGATGTGTAGAAAAAATAACTTTATTTATTTTTCTTTAATTTATTTCCTTTTTCAACAAAGAGGGATTTAAGTGGGGGTTTTATTTAATTAAAAGAGGTATTTTCTTTTAATTAAATAAGATTATTTAATTTAATTAAAAGGGATATTTTAATTAAATGAGATAATATTATTTAATTAAGAGATGTTATTTAAATAAGATAAGATTATTTAATTAAAAATGAATTTTAATTAAATAAGATTATTTTATTTAATTAAAAGGATTTGTTCTCTTTTAATTAAATAAGATAATTGATGAAATGATCAAACCTTAGGAAATATTGAAATAACTGAATTAATCACGATTTGATCAAGGAAATTGATTTGAATTGAAAATGTTGCAAAGCATTGATTCAGGAATTTGATAAATTGATAAATGGGGGCCCATAGTCTAGGGGACCATTTTAGGGTGCATATAACATGTATATTTGTACAAATCAAAGTTACATTAATATCATTAATATAAAAAGATGAATATTTGTGTGTTTGATTTTCAAAAAAATTATCTCCATTTCCTCCAAAACATTTCCTTGGTTGTCCTATGTTAAATCCATCAATTGAAATTTCCATTAAACTCTTATCAGATGTACAAGTGCACCAACTTTTTAAGTTTATATTATTTAAAAACTATTAATTGGAGCTTAGATTGTATGTGTTTCTTCAGGATCTAACCACCACCATCCTTGAGTCTAAGAGAGAAATAATTTAATAATAATGTTGAGGGATCATACCAAACATGAACCAATTCAAGGCTTCATTTCACATTTCTCATTAAAACAATGGACTTGCTAAGTCATTTTCTGACACTAAATAGTGGATTCACTCTAAAATGTCTATTTATATCTTGGCATTGTAGCTTATTTTCATCTAAAATGTATTAATATAGTTTACCTAAATATTTTTGAAAAAAAAACCACATCCCCAAGCCATGCCTTACTAATAATTAGAGACTTTTTTTCACTTACTCCTTTTTTGGTTAAGTGAAATTTGAGTAGGATAGGAGTATGAGCTAAAATATTCTTTTACACCTCTCGACAAGAAGCTTATTTGTATCCTCCTTATTATATCCACTTTTCAAGGGAATTAAATTGGAGCTTAGATTCTATTTGTTTCTTTAAAATTTGGCCAACACCATCCCTAAGCCCAAGGGAGACATAATTTGATAAGAAGTTGAGGGATCATGCCCAACATGAGTAAATAGCTTGCCAAGTCCTATAAATGCAAGGGAATTGATGAATAGGAATTTCTAATTAAGTGATAGAATGGAGTACATGACTAGATTCTTTTCTTGTAAATTAACCAATTTTAGGTTTTATTTCACATCAAGCTCTATGGATAATTCTACAACAATTGTTACTTCTCTATCTGCGACTTTTGTGTCAATGTATATGTGCATTGAAGAGATTTTATGTTTCATGGGTCTAATAAGATCTTCCCACTCTTTACCATTAATTGTGGGAGTTTTCTCTTCTCCCTAAGTAATTGGCATACCTTGGATAACACCAAGATAGTCATTTACTTGAGAAAAGTCCTTTTCTAACACATTAATCTCTCTATTAATAAGATTTTCTATATCTTCCTCTATATATTTAATGGATGTAGTTGCAATCCTATTTTCATCAATAATATTCGTGGAGCCATGGAGTAATATATCATACAATTCCTTAATAGTTTAATTCTTAATAGATTTCATAACTAGATTCTCCATAGCTAGTTTTCTTCTTGATCGTTTCAAAATATTTTCTCCTCAACAAAACATTTTGTAATTAGTTGAAATACAATTACAGTTTTCTCTTTACTGTCACACCAAGAATTACATACCAACTTGATACCAAGGAAAAAATCTTGGCCTCAAACCATCTGCTTCAAAACCTCTGATTAGGTAGGTAAATGTTAGGAATGCCCTCATTTGACTCCCCAACTTGCTCGAATACCCCATACCACTTTGTACCTGTGTGTCCCCCAAGGTAATAAAGTTTGATTTTAGGTTAAGCTTTGTCAGGTGATTTCTCAAGTCTTGTGAAATATATGAATGGTGTGTCAATGGTACAAGATTTTTTTCTTATTTCATAATAAAACCTCTCTCACTTTTGGAAGATTCAACCCCATTAAAAAGCATCAACAAATTTTCAATTGTTGGAAAAAGTTGCAATGTTGCTCAGTTGAAAGGTGAACATACCAGCAACACTATCTTATTTAGGAATATGTTGGCATGAATGAAAAAAAAAGTAATGCCAATTCATATATGCACAATCTCAAAAACATCTCAAAAAATATCCCCCTTTGGCATTGATAGCAACATATGATAAGAAAAACCAAATAAATGCACAAAGAACAATATCAATAGTACTACAAGCAATATCCATAATATCTTTCAAAGTCTCTCTAACAAACCTTCTTAGTCATTAAAAAATCTCTCCTACTCAGGATCAAACTTGTTTTTCACATGAATATCTCTCCCCCATTGACATCAATGAAAAAGGCACATGTATGCACTAATGCATAGAGGCAAAAAACCTTAACAAACATCTCTCAAGACTGAATAAGCATCTCTTTCCCAAAACTGAATAGTATACCTCATGAACCATTCACCGCACACTACTCCCACTGAGGAGTAGCCACCAAAAACATCAATCCAGAAGAATGAAAGATCTATAAACACACTATACTTATGGAAGTCAATGTATCTCTCACTCTAATTAGGAGGGGCAATCAGGTCAAGCATACCTTACAAATACTCAAAAGTATCCTTTGGCAAGGGCTTTGTGAAATTGTCTTCAATATGGTCTTTAGTAGATACATACTCCAATCTAACTTATTTTTCACTTACCTCATCTCTCAAGAAATGATATTAGATATAAATGTTCTTTATCTTTGAATGTAAAATAGGGTTCCTTGAAATTTGATAGCACTTGTGTTCTCACAGTAAATAACGATAGGCTCATCAAGACACACTTTGATATCTTTCAAAATTTACTTCATCCATTTCACTTGTATACAATTTATATTAGTAGAAACATATTTGGCTTCAACACTAGATTTTGATATATAATTTTGTTTCTTACTTTCCCATGAAACTAATCTCTTTCCCAAAAAGAGTGCTTCACCACTTGTGCTATATCTCTCATCCACATTACCTATCAAATCTGCATCAGTAAATACACTCAATGTGAAATCATATTTACCATACCATAATCCATAATAAATTGTCCCTTTTAATTATATAAATATCATTCTAATAGAAACAACATGTGATTCCTTTGGTTCTTTTCGAAATCAAGAAACAATGCAAACAACATTCATAATATCCAGTCTAGTTTGTGTCAAGTATAATAAGCCACTGATCTTTGATCTTTATCATGTTTGATTTGCATTTAGTAAATATCACATTCTTGTACAAAGGTCTAGGAACAAGAATCCATGTCTTTTTATGTTTAATCTATTCCAATTCTTCTTCCATATCTCTGACCCAACTTTCATCTTTTCATGCGTTATCAACATCCTTAGGCTCAATCTTATAAATCAAAGGAATTTCATTCCTAGCAATTGTTCCTCTAGTATGAAAACCTTTATTTATATCATAAATAATCGTATTCTTTGAATTATTTAACTTTAAATACCTTGGAGTTTCAATTTTTCATTTTTATATGCCTCTTGTGTTTCCAACTCTTCCTCATTTATAACTTCTTAATTCTATTATATTGATCCATTATTATTTTGATTCTGATTATGTGCTTTCACAATCTAATTTTCTTCTTCATCATCTCATTCATAGCTTCAAGATCTAACTAGAATCAAATAACTTTCACCCACTTTCACATTATCACTTTCAATTATCTTCCTCAACCTAGTGTTATAACATGTGTATTCTTTGTTCTTTGTAGAATAACCAAGAGATATTCCTTCAACACTTCTAGGAACAAATGTTCCCAAATCTTCATCTCTTTTTATCTATCATTGCTTCAAAAGATTCTAAAGTAATTCACAGTAGGAATATGACCATACCAAATCTCATAAGGAGTCTTACCCGTACCATGCTTTATTTGAACTTGGTTCAATTTATATACTACATTTCTAACAAATTATCTCCAATAGATCTACAAAATATTTCCTTCAATCATCATAGTCCTTGCAGTATAAAGGATTGTTCTATTTCTTCTCTCTAAAATTTCATTTTATTGTGAGGTCCAAGGAGTAGAAATTTGTCTCTTTATCCCATGTTCTTTGCAATATGAATCAAACTCTCTAGATGTAAATTCTTCATCTCTATCAGATCTCAAACAATTTAGCTTCATACCCATTTCAGTATCAACCATAGCTCTGAAAATATTGAATTTATCAAATGCTTTACATTTCTCCTTCAAAAATGTAACCAACATCATCCTTGAATAATCATCAATGAGAAAGATAAAATATTTATCTACATAATAACTTCTAGTCCTAGGAAGACCATATAAATCAGTATCCACCAAATCTAACAATCCACTCAAAGCATAGGTCTTACTTTTAAAATTAGATTTAGTTAGCTTACCCAACCAACATTCCTTACACATTGTAATAGTAGGATTCAACAATCTAGGTACGTCTCTCACTTCATTTGTAGTGCTAAATATTATCAAAGTATACATGATAAAATCTCGTGTGCCACAACCATGAACTGGCATCAATCTTAGCAATCAAATATCTATTCTCTAAGTTGTTCAAGTGAAATGCATTACCTTAGTCTTTGTACCTGATACAATCTAAATTCTAGTGTTTCCAATGATTTTACACATCCCTTAAACCTTCAACATAGAGAACATCATCAATATTAGTCTTACCATCCAGTGTAATTGAACCTCTTCTTTTGATCAAATAGGGAGTATTGTTACCGAATCTAACAACACCACCATCATAATCTTCAAGCTTCACAATTTTTTTCCTCTGGTCATGTGATGTGAACATCCACTATCAATAACCCAGTCATCTCTCTTATCCACATGCGAAACCAAGGCTCCTTCTTGATTAGGATTCTCATCTCTCATAGAAATAAACACAATCTCATCTTTGTTCTTGTCAGATTCATCATTAGTTACGCTTTTACAACATCATGATAACATTTATTTTAATATTTACACCTGAATTTATAATGTTTGTACTTAGGCTCTTTGTTCAGACATCTTGAAGGAATGTGACCAATCTTATTGCATGAAAAAGATTTCAAACATAACTTTCCTTCATACTTACCAAATCCCTTAGGTAATTTCTTTGCAAATAGGGCTTCAAGATCTTCAATCTCTCTTTCTTTTTTTCTCAATTTGTTCTCTTTCCTTAGTATATTTACCAAGCTTAGATCAACTTTCTCCAGGTTCATACATTTTATTATCCTTAGAGATAGTGGCTTGGAATGTAGATTGAACTTTAGGAAGACTATCTCCAAATTCTCTCATTTTGAAAGCAGACAACTTACCAATCAATGTATCTCTTGTCATAGTTGTCACAGTTCTGATTTCTTCAATAGCAGAAACTTTAAGATTGTGAGCAGGAGGCAAGGATCTCAAGATCTTATAAAATATTTCTTCTTCATCCAACGTTCCACCAACACATCTGATTGCCCAAACAAGTTCTATGATCTTATTCACATAGGAAGTAATGTACTCATCTTCTCTCATCTTCAATGTTTCATATTTCCTTTTAGAATTTGCAACTTGGATTTATCTATACATGCATCTCCTTCATGTAGTGTCTCTAATTTTTTCTATACCTAATTTTTAGTCTCCAATCATATAATATTTGTATACTCAGCATCTGATAAGGCTATTTAGGTTCTTTCTTCTCATTAGGAGTCGCAGTAGAAAGATCTATAGGAGGATTGTAATTTTTCTTTGTAACATCCCAATGTTCTTCACTAATAAACCTCAAATGTGTAATCATCTGGTCCTTCCATATAGCATAGTTTATTCCATCAAATCTCATACTTTCCTTCTTAAAGGCTTCCATCCCAAATCTCCTCAATCAGTTAAGCTTCCAAAAGAGGACACTAGCTCTAATACCAATTGTTAGACTTAAGGTAGCACACACAACTGAGAGGGTGGGGGTGAATCAATTGTATCACAATATCTTCAAACATTAACCAACTTATAAAATTTAATCTCAGATCTGAATGATAACATGAAAGCAAAATCATAACACAACAATCAACTCATAACACCAAGATTTTTTTATGTGGAAACCATGTTAGTGGAAAAACCATAGTGGGGATCAAACCCACAAGATGAATGTACTTTGTAAAAAGAACTATACCTTATCAGGAGTTTTACAAAGGGGAATGTACATACATTCAGGAATACTACCTATAGCTCATTGCTCAAATGCAAGAAGGACTTCAACCCATAGGAAGGCCCACTGCATTATAGAAATCTCTTATTACAAATCATAGAGGACATACTATCCAAACTCATGAACTAACCACTTCCCACAAAAAAATCTCTCACTTTAGAGAGATTTGACCCTATTCAAAAGCAATGACCACTTTTCACTTCTTGAAAAATCTTGTACTGTCGCTAAGCTGAAAGTTGTAATTGTGCATATCTTTGAAACCACTCATTATGGCCTTGAAATATTAGAACCAATATATTTGGTTGGGTTGGTAAATTCTATGAATTCCTTCATTTAGCTCCCCATCTATCTCTAATGTTTCAGACCACTCTATACCAGTGCATCCCCTTAAGTGGATAGGGTAGAAATTATGTCACACTCTAAAAGGTATTTCTTAGAGCTCGTATGATGTATGAATAATTTATCTAATGATATTTAATTATTCTATCCCCTCCCATTAATTTCTCTCTCACTTTCAGGAGATTCGACCATATTCAAAAGTGAACGCTTTTCACTTCTTGTCAAATCTCTTAATGTCACTCAGTTGATCATTAAAACTATGTGTATCTTTGAAAATTCTCATGATGGCTTGAAATTATCTACACTAATAGCTCGAATTGGGTGGGTAAATTGTAGGACTGCCCTCGTTCAGATCTTAAACTTGTTCAAACATTCCAAACCACTCTTTACTTGTGCATCCCCTTGAGTACATAGAGTGTGAATTGTGTTAAACATTTCTCAAATCTTGTGCAACATTTGAATGATCTATCTAATACTACAAGATCATTTTATCACTACCCACAAAAAAATCTCTCAATTTTGGGGGATTCGACACCATTCAAAAGTTGCATGACCACTTTTCACTTCTTGCCAAATCTTGCAATGTTACTTGGTTGAAAGTTGCAATTGTGTATATATTTGAAACCTCACATTTTTACTTGAACTATCAATGCCAAAAACTCCATTTGGGAAGGTAAATTATTATAATGCCCTTTTTTTTCTCCCCAACTCGCTCGAACATTCTGGCCCACTCTATACTAGTGCATCCCCTAGAGTACATAGAGTGTTAATTGTGGAAAATTTTGATAGGGCATTTCTTAAATCTTGTGTGACCTGTATGAATGATATATCTAATGTTATAGAATTATGTTTCCACTTCCCATGAAAACATCTCTCACTTTCTAATGATTCCCATTCAAAAGTGGCGACCACTTTTTACTTCTTGCAAAATTTTGTAATGTACATAAGTTGATATTTATACCTTTCTATATCTTTGAAACCACTCTTTGTAGCCTCAAACCATCAATGCCAAAATATTTGTTTGGGCATACAAATTATATGAGTGTGCTCCTTTGGCTCCTCAACTCACTTGAATGTTTCAGACCACTCTGTACTGGTTAGTCCCCTTAAGTGCACAGAGTACTAATTGTGTCAAACTTTGATAAGCAATTTCTTAGAGATTGTAAAAAAGTATGAATGATATGTTTTATGCTATATGAATGTGTTACCACTTCTCACTAAAAAATCTCTCAATTTTTTGATATTTGATCTCATTCAAAAGCGGCGATCACTTTTTACTTCTTACCAAATCTTGGAGTGTCGTTTAGTTGAAAGTTGTACAACTGTGTATATCTTTGAAACCGCTTGCTGCAGCCTCGAACTATCAACACCAACATTTTTGGTTGAGCGATTAAATTATAATAATTAACCCATTTGGCTTTTCAACTCTCTCAAATTTTCTAGACCACTCCATACCTATGCATCCCCTAAAGTGCATAAAATGAGAATTGTGTTAAACTTTGACAGGACATTTCTCAAGTCTTTTACAATGTATGAATAATCCATCTAATGCTAAAGGATCATGTTATTGTAGGGCACAAAAACCTCTCTCACTTTCCAGTTATTCTACCCCATTCAAAAGTGGCCATAACTTTTCACTTCTTGCAAAATCTTGCAATGTTGCTTAGTCGAAAGTTAAAACTTTGTATATCTTGGAAACTGCTCATTGTAGCCTCAAACTTTTTGTGTCAAAACATTTGGTTGGGAAATTAAACACTACAAATTACCTTTTTTTTCCTTCACGACTCGCTTAAATGCTTTGGATGGCTTTGTACCAGTGTATCCCCTAAAATGCATAGAATGTGAGTTCCATAAAACTCTAAATTACCGATTTAATGATGATTTTTGGATCATATGAAAAATAATAAATATTTAATTAGAACTTAAGTTAGGAAGCATATATTTATGCAAGGGAATCAAAGGGTGGATATAATCATTTTTTGGTTTTTTGGGTTGTTTGGGTGTGTTTAGGTCCAATTAGGTCATTAAAACCAATCCATGTTTGTTATTATCTTGGTTGGGATTTCTCATAAGGGGCCATGATTAGAAGACTTGGAATCCTATCACAATTTATTTTTCATCTTTATATTTCACAAAAGGATAGTCCTATTGGTCTAGACAAGGATGACAATGTCTATGACAGTCCAATAGGACAACAAGAAAGTGAGTAAACCTATAAGTCATGTCTTGGGTTAAAATAGTAAAAGAATCATTCTAATAATGTTGAAATAATACTCGTAAGTATATGTTAGGATTTTTTGAACAACATTATGTTTGTGTGCCCATTAGATTAAAAGGATTGTCTGCATTACATGAGAAATTTAAGGTGCTTTGTACATATGTGTCATTACATTGTTTCGATCAATGAAAGCGAGGTTTATATGATCTTTTAGGTCATATAAAAAAATTTTCCCATTAAAAATTTAATTTTCCAAGCCATGTATGTTCAAAAATCCCTAACTAGGCCAATAGTGTTGGTCTAAGGAAGAATACAAAGGCTTCACCTATGTCAAAATTGGTGAAAACCATAGTAAGTTTTGAGTATTTTTCATGTTAAAGGTCCTTCCTCTACATCATATATGTGAAATACATAATGAATAAAGAATGAAGCAAACATTTGAATTCACTTAATCCAACAAGTTTATATGTGAATACAAAAAGAACATAAAGCATGAAACATATGTATAAATTTACTTAAGTTAATGAGCATATATGTCAATACAACATAATGTATAAGGTATGTAGCATGCACATGAATTTACAAGGTGCACACATATACATTTACTTAAGTCACAAAGAATACATGTATGGTATGAGTGATAAATATAATTAAAATTAAGGAATGAAACATACATGCTGTCATAAAGCATGAATCATAAACTAACAATATACGTAGATACATTCAAAACATAAATATATATAAGATGTGAGAAATCTAAAAAGCATAAGAAAATGTACATAAACATGAAGTAGTATACGTCACTACACATGAGACATGAATTACATACATAAATAATGAACTACAAATACTTGTAGTGTATGAAGCCAACACACACACACACACACACACATATCCAGTAATGTGATACATGGAATACATCTAATACAATTAGATAGGCTTCTTAAATGCCAAATGGATGGAGAATGTCACACATATAATATTAAAAAAAAAAGTCCAAAAATACCATATAAGCATACAAAAATATCCCCAATCTAGTCATTTCCCATGAGGGAAAGAAAAAAAAGCATGATCTACCTTTGAATTTCGGGTGGATGGAGATGCATACGACGTTGGAGTCTTCTGAGTGCACTTACTTTTTATCCTCTATAGCCTCCTCTAGAGCTCCATCTGATAAAATCACAAGTATAAACATCAATAAATAATATATATCAAAATTATATTATATGATAAAATACAATAAAATATTCACTTACCGCTAACAAATAGTCATTATGTTTATCCACAGGATGGGCATGCTGATGATCTAGAATTAAAATCCCCTGCAATAATAATCAAAATAATAATTAAAATACATACATTAATATTGAATTAAAATTTCATTATAAACTATTAAAACAATAATTAAAATTAAGTAATAATATTTCATACCTTGGTCAATGCTTCAGGACTCGCTACAGCTACAAAAAACCCCATGATCCAATGAGTCATGAACATTAGGAGCAGACTATGATGTCAATAGATGAAAATAAAATAACAAGAGTATTATTTAGTTATCAAGAATACCTAATGTTTTTAGATATCACTTGAAAAAATAATACCTTCGTGAAAGTGTCACGATGTCCTTTACTATGTATTGTCAATGTTGAGGTTCCACTAGTAAACTAATGCACATGCACAGTGAGTTATGAGACAATCATTAATATAATTATGTACTACTCACATGTAAGAATTATAATCCTTTATTAGATAAATACCCGTGGACTTGATGATGTTGTTAAAAGGGGGCTGGAGGAACAATATCATTGTCATGAACACTTTGACCCTGGATTTTGATCATAACCATTCTACTAATTTAGATATTCATTCATTTATAACCTAAATAAAATCAAATAAATAAAATGAACTTGCAAATAATTACCTTTTGTATCGATATTGAATGTTTCATTGATAAATTCATTAGTCAGACTCTATTATCTATAGTTGACAGTCCACCAGTGTCACCCCCATATGTGCACAAGGCTCCACATGATAGACAAAAATGGGGTAAAATTTGAGTCCTCAAAGACTCACCTATCTCACTCTGTACTAAAGGATTGGCACACTGTATGAGTGTCTGAGTGAGCGCACTAATGAGACCTAGTGTGTCCACCTCAATAGTATCCTTCACAATGGAATCTATGATAACATGCTCTACATGAGGTCTATAAATGGGTCTCCTAACTATGTTAGGTTCATATTGTGCCCCAGGTCCATTGTACAAGGACCCCCCACCTCTACCCTGAAAATATAAATAATCAAAATAATTTGGAAGCTCATCGATAAAAAATCATAATAGAGTTTTTTCAAAAAATACAAGGAAACCTTGTGATTATTACAAGGAGGGCTATTAAAAACCATCAACCATCTATCCCAAAAAAATATGTTAAATTTATTCATGGTGGTACTATTGGTATGTTATTGGACATTGTGCATATATCTCCTGACATTGATGTTTTGTCATTGATGTCAACATATGCCTACTCTTGGTGATAATGTTCCTAGTATGTTTAGTGAGAAGATTTGACTGGTGCAACTACTATATTAAATATCATATGTTTTGAATGCATAGATTGTTTTAGGAATGTCTATAGTTGAACTATGTCAATTTACAGAGGTTTTCATGTTGGTTTTAGTGAGATGTGATTGATTTATCAGAGACTGGTATTTTGGTTGCTTAGGAAGAGATAGTGTTACAATTATTGGATCGGTGTGGATCGGATCCAATATTCTTGGTTGCTAACCTAGTGGTGAGTTTAGGACATGGATATGTGTCCTCAACTTGATTGGTTCATGATTTGGATGATGGAAAGATATTTTTCTTTTGTTATAGTGTATTTTTATTAGTGTTCCTAACAAACAATGTAGAGATGAGTGTCAATTCTGAGATAGAGTTGTTCCTATTGATGTCATGGCATTTTGTGTTACTTTCTCATGTTTCTAGATTGTTTCCTATTTATTTTTCTGGATCACATTGGAATATGTGATTGGATTTGGTGTTTTTCATGTGGTGTATTGATGTTCTTAATGTTCTTGGCCAACATTATGGTGTATCATATTGTGAAGGATCATGGCGTGATTTACGGATTTGGAGCATGTTTAAAGATGTTCTTATTGATCATTTCTATTTCTTAGCCGACATTCAATGCATCACATTATGTATTGAGCTTTAATGAATTAATATTTTTTAATTAGGATATGGCCAACCTAGTAGAGATAAATTGATGTAATGTATATATGAATGTAATCAATTGTGATTGCGAAGGCATGAGTGTGAATGATGTTGGAATAATGGAATGGTGTGTAATGAGATGGGAGAGGTGAATCATTACCCTTAAAACTTTTTATTAATTAACCTTTAATCATAGAGTAATCAATTCCTTGCATTAGCGACCATAGATTTTTTTTATATCTTATGCATGTAATATCAAATCATAAACTTAATTGCATGTAAACATTCATGAAATGTAAGTACACATGACACAATAATTGGTAATGTAGAAAACTCATGTTAGAAGGTAAAAAATGAAGTGGGGATGAAACCCACAAAGCTTCACTATCTGTAGAATGGAAGGTGCCAGTTAAGGCTAAAAATGTGATCACTTCTGATGATCTTACCCTATTAGGAGTAACATTTTAGAGTGGTTAGGTCAACTCGGTTAAGAGATTTAGAAACATTGTTAAGTGTGCACTTGGTTAATAGATTTACATAACGATTGTTGAATCCACCTTCTTTAAGGATTTCTTCTATTTTCTACACTTGTTAGAATGAAGTCAAAAATACTTATTGACCTGATTATATGCAATCTTGAATTGTTGAGTATAGATCCTTTAAGTTCACAATGTATGTGTATCACCTATAGTGATAGATCAATACTGATGTAGCACTAATCTTGCTCCTTCTAGACCTCTTCTAGGATCTCCTAAGTCACTTAATAACCTACTAGGGTTCTTCCACTAATCCTAGGCTCCTTAGGAATCTTATCACAAGATCCTAATTCCTTCAACTAGTGAACACCAACAAAGTAGAGCTCAAATCTTTGTAAACAATATTCTAGACCCAAATTGGTCTTTCTTGCTCCATTTGTACAATCTGGTCCAAATGGATTCCAAACATTACCAAATTGGGAAGGCGGTATTCAAATATGTCAATAAGACCAATTTCAACCTCTGCAAACTCACTTTGCATCAAAAACCCAAACGATCTCCAAGAACCTATGCAATTACCTCCAAAATAGGACTACAAGCAATTAGCCCTATTTGGTCACCTTTTCTACATTAACTAGGGAAAATGTCTTAAAAAGTGCCAAATAGACTTAGGATCTAGACACCCTTTACAGAGACACTAGATATTTTCTAGGTCTTTGTTGGTGAACAGATTTGTCTTCGAAGAAAATGATTACAAATTGACCCCAAAATGCCCAAATAAGAAGACTCAACCAGCACCAGCAGTTGGGTCACTTCACCATGAAGAACGTAAGTGCCCTCTGAATTAATCGGGTACAGCTCCCCGTGTAAGATTTACAATGAATAAGTTTACACTAAAACTGATAATTCTTTTAACCTGAAAGCAATAAAGGTTTACAAACTTCTATTTGTTAACACAAAATAGAAGCGAAAGATTTAACCAAATGGAAAGAAAATTAACACTAAAAACTACAAGAAAATATCTACCTAAAAACTGCACTATAGAAAGAAACTGAGAAAGAAAGATGAGATATTCTTTC
>MU224554.1:3642559-3660779 GCA_018584345.1 Thuja plicata
AATTGCACAGTGCCACACTATTTTGGAATATAAATGATACACATGTTTGCAGAGACAATTTTCTTATTCCCAGAGAATTCTCTAATTTAAAACCTTAGTGAATCATTTTTCATTTGTGCTCTAAATTCTGGAATCTTTTTGATGACCTAGCATAGTTATCATTTCCATAATCCCATGTCAAACTAGCATCAATTCATCTAACTGTGCAATTTGAAATTTTGAAATTTTTCATTGAACCTATGAAACCTTGTGAGCTGCACCTTTGAACATTTGAACTGCCTGAACCATTTTGAACCATTATGAAACCTTTGAACCTCTTTGAACTACTTTGAACCGAGATTCAAAGTGCTTCAAAGTGGTTCAATACTCATGCTTAATAGATACAATGTTCATTTGATAAATGATTGGCATGGAGGAGACCCAAATTCTGAATTTTTTAATTTGGGTCTATATGGGGCTAACAGTCTTATCCCTCAAAAGTGTTCGTACAGTCCTCCCTATTTTCATGCCTAAAATTTAGGGTTTTAGGCCTCCTTTACTGTCTGCACAAGAAATGAACTTTGTTGGTCAATAGAATAAATCCTTCCAACTTATCCTCTTTTTTGGGGGTCCTCCCTTGAATCACTTACCTTCCCACCTTCACTGATTGAAGCTATGGATGCTTTCAATCCCTCTAGCTAGCTCTATAATCACTGATGATCCCTAGCCATGCCACTCTGGATCGCCTAGGGCATCATCTTAAAAATAGCTGCCACCACTTCCTAGGCCCATCCTACTATGTACACAATGTACATGGAGTCTACTTTCATGATCCAAGCTCCCGGGCCAAAGCCATGGTGGAAAAGAAAGCTAAGACCCCATTTGCAAGTAATCCTCAAATCAAACCAGCGACTTGGCTAAATTTGAAAGATTTTATACAAAAAACCAAAACTATTGAATCTACCAATCTAAAACCACAAAAAGTTTATAAATAACCTACATTAAATGAAACAAATCTTACAGAAGCACTCTCAATCCATTAGACTATCCGATCACCTTAAAACACACATACAGTCCATGTTATTGCTTAGCACAGTTTGTACATGAAATTTCTCAAACTTTCCAACCCTTCACAAATCCTGAGGATGGTCTTATATAGATGACCCCAACACTAAATGGTCAGTTTAAGATAGTTAACCAACCAATTTCATCAAAGATGCAAACTTGACATAAAAGTTGTCAGTGTTCTCAATGACAACATTGACAACTTTTGGCAACTTTTAAGTTTGATTTCCAAACTTGGTCAAACTATATCCAAACTTGTCCAATCCACTAAATATGATGAGACAACATCAAAAAGGACCTCTAGTCCCTCTCTTGGCTCATTTTTCCACAAAATTCCAAAATTCCCTAATTGGACCTAAATGGACCTAAGGGTCACCAAGGACCTATCAAGACCTATTCTCCTACAACCATCCACACATTAGGATTCTTGGTCCCTTTATTCAACTAGTGGTCTAGCTAGAACCACTAAAATCCAAAACAAAGAAGGAGAAAAACCCTAGGTCAAATTTCTACACTAGCCTACCTATGTTCTCCTTCACCATACTCCCCCAAAAAGGAAGAGCTATGTCACTACTTTGGACAAGAGATACTTTGAAATACACACCTTTTTGAAGTCTTCCTCAGCAATCCAAGAATTCTCTGACTCTGGTCTATCCTTCCATTGAATTAAGTGCTCCACATAAACTTTGTGTCTATTAGTCTTCTTGACCCGGGAGTCTAGCACTTTATCAGGTACCAACTAAAGTTTGAGAGGTAAAACAAAAACCCCCACATCATCACTAACCCCCTGGATATTTGGAGTGATCTCATCCATCTACCCTTTGAAGTGAATCAAGTCTTGGACATTAAAGACTGGAGAGATACTCAAATCTGATGGTAAGTCCACCTTATATGCATTGGCTCCATATTTTTCCAAGATCTTGCAAGGTCCCAGCCTCTTCATCTGAATTTTGGTAGGTACACCTTTCTAAAGCCTTGATTTTTTCAAGTGGACCATGACATAGTCCCCTACTACAAACTGAACATCCTTTCTGCTTTCATCAACCCTAGCCTTCAAATTTTTTTGACTGTCTTGGATCTACCTTTTCACTTGGTCTTGGATCTCTTTCATGATATGGGTAAAGTCTTCTGCTTGGCCACTTCTATACTCCATTCCACCAAGATCCTTGAGTTCACAAAAACCCCTAGGATGCATGTTGTAAACAACCTCAAATAGGCGTTTACTAGTCATTCTATTCTTGCTATCATTGTAAGCATATTCTTCTTGAGGGATGACCATGTCCCAAGTCTGCCCATATTCCTTTGTTAGACACCTCAGTGGGTTACCCAACACCCTATTTACCACCTCATTTTTACCATCAGTCTGAGGGTGGTAAGCTAAACCAAAATATAGGTTAGTACCCAGCCTTTTCCACAAAGTTCTCCAAAAATGACTCATAAATTTCACATCTCTATTAGAGACTATGCTCAAAGGAAGGCCATGAATCCTTACAATCTCTTTGAAAAAAAAAAATCTATGTGGCTAGCATCATTAGTAGTTCTACATGGGATGAAATGCCCCATTTTACTAAATCTATCAACAACTACATAAATGCTATCATACCCCTATTTAGTCTTGGGTAACCCTACAATAAAATCCATACTTGCACACTCCCATGGCCTATTAGGGAGTAGTAGAGGCTGATACAACCTTGCATTACTCATTCCTCCTTTTTCCTTCATGCAAACAAAACACTGCTCCACTTACTTGGTGACATCCTTCACCAATTTTGGCCAATGGTAGAATCTTTGGACCAATTCCAAGGTCTTTTCCTTACCAAAGTGACCACTTAGAGAGCCATTATGTTTCTCTTGGATGAGGTTTATCCTCATTGACCCTTTGGGTCTACATAATTGATTGCCCTTGAACAACAATCAATTCTGCAAGGTAAAATCATAGAACTTTCTATGAAAATGATTCTCAAAATCAACACATACCTTATAGGCCTCACCAAAATCCTCATCTGATTTGTATAGGTCTCTAAAAATTTCAATCCCAATGCTATTCAAGTGGACTTCTTGCACCATTAACAATCTCCCGCTCAAAGCATCTACCACCTTGTTGAGTTGACCCTTCTTGTGTTTGATATTAAATTTGAATGCCTACAAGTATTACATCCACTTCAATTGTCTATTCCTAAGCTTTTCTTGTTTATTAATGTAGCTAAGGGAATGATTATTAGTGAATACCACAAATTCCTTGGGAAACAAATACTGCCTCCATTTTCTCAATGATTGGACTAAGGCATATAGTTCCAAATCATAAGAAGAATATTTCTTCTTAGCCTCATTCGGCTTCTCACTAAAGAAGGAAATAGACCTACCTTCCTGACTCAATACCCCTCCTATTTCTAACCTACTAGCATCACACTCAATGGTGAACAACTTCTCAAAGCTTGGTAATTGGAGGATTGGTTGAGTAGCCACTTGTTGTTTCAACAACTCAAATACATTCCCCGCTTCTACTGTTCATCTGAACTTAGTCTTGACCCCACCCTTTATGGTATCCATCAAAGGTGCACATATCCCATTAAAATTCCTAATAAAATTCCTATAAAATTGGATGAGGCCATGAAAACTCCTTACCTCTGTGGCTGTGGTAGGTGGAGGCCAATTCAAGATTGCAGTAACTTTGTCTTTGTCCATCTTCAAAGACCCTTTGGACACTACAAAGCCCAAGTAAACTAGTTCTTGTTTAAATAACTCACACTTCTCAAGGTTAATGGCCAATTTATCCTCATGTAACCTTTTCAATACTGCCTCTACATGTTTGATATGTCCCTCTCCTATTTTACTGAAAATCAGTATATCATCAATATATACTACCACAAACTTTCTAGTGAAATCCTTGAGCACCTCATTCATGAACCTTGTGAATGTGCTCCAAGCATTAGAGAAGCCAAATGGCATCACAAGCCATTCATATAACCCATATTTGGTCTTGAATTTCATTTTCCATTCATCACCTTCCTTCACCCTGATTTGGTGATAACCACTTTTCAAATCTAGCTTTGTGAAGTACATTGCCCCACCTAAGCAATCCATAAGATCCTCTATTCTTGGGATTGGGAATTTGTACCTTATTGTGATCCTATTTATATCCCTTGAATCTATGCATAATCTCCACTTTCCCCCCTTATTTGATGCTAAATCAACTGGGGATGCACATGGGCTAATGCTCTTCTTGATCAAGCCTTGATCCAAGATTTCTTGTACTTGTCTTGCTACCTCCAAGTTCTGATCTAGAATCAACTTGTATGCTGCTTTATTGGGCAAGGATGCCCCTGGTACAAAGTCTATTTGATGACTTATAACCCTCTTAGGTGGTAGGGTTGCAGGAGTGCCATCACTCACAATATCCTTATATTTCTCAAGTAATTATTTTACTTCTTTTGGTAGTGGTTCCTTTACTGGTGTTTCCTCCTCCTTAGGTCTTAACACAATAGCATAACCTTCTCCATTATCATCTTTGATGTCATTCACAAACTCCTTACCACTGCATAACATAACATTAGGAGTTTTATTCTATGGTTCCTCATCCTCTAATAAAGATTGAATTTTGAAGGTCTTTCCTCCTTTCTTGAATGTAATGGAGTTCTCTTTCCCATCATATACTACTCCATTATCAAATTGACAAGGCCTCCCAAGAAGCAAATGACAAGCATCCATCGGTAGGATGTCACAAAGCAATCTGTCCTTGTATCCTGCTATTGAGAATTCTACCCATGTTTTCTCATTGACCAAGACACTCTGGCCTTTGTTGAGCCATGTCACCTTATAAGGGTTCACATGGGGTATTTTGGCTAGCTTAAGCTTCACTACCGCCTCCTCTAAAATGATGTTGTCTATGGATCCAAAATCAACAATCACCTTACATACTTTTCCAAGGATCTTACATCTGATTCTAAATAGTGCCCTCCTATGTTTGGGCTCATCCTTGATTGGTTGCCTTATCAAGACCCTTCTAAACATTAGGTTCTCACCCATTTCTAAGTCTAGATGATCCACCTCTGGAGTTTTGACACTAGAAGTATCCTCATGTGCATATGCTACCCTCTTGTCACTATTTTCTATAGAAGGTTTGTCAAGACATATGTTAGCTAGATGCCCTAGTTGTCCACAGTAGTAGCACTTCATAGTGGCACAATAGGATCCACTCCTACCTCCTCTTCCTCTATTATAACCCACATTATGACCCCTGCCTCTGTTATAGCCTCCCCTTGAACTGCTCTCAGTTTGTTGCTCTTTCAATTTATTTTCTCCTTTGGATCTTTTTTCACTACCCCTTCCTTGGTAGCCTCCTATTTGACCACTCTATTCTCTTCCTCTGCCTCTACTATTATTATTGTTCTTGAAACTAGAATTCCCTTTCTTCTTATTCTTCTCTTCCACCTTTATAGCCAATTGATGACACTTTTAGATAGTGGTAGGTTTCCATAGGCTAATATCCTCTTGGATGTTCCACTTTAGTCCACCCAAGTACCTAGCCACTTTTATTGGCTCTTCTTCCTACAACTTAGACCTTAAACACAGTCTTTGGAATTCCTTAGTATATGAGGCAACATCTAGGTCTTTCTACTTCAAATTTTGTCTCTTCCTATGGAGTTGTATTTTGTAGTCATCTGGAAGATAACTCTCCTTCCATTTGGTTACCATAGCATTCCAATTTTCTATTGGTTGCTTTCCCATGCTTACCCTCTCATCTTGAAGGTATTTCCACCAATTCAAAGCTAACCCTCTAAGTCTAGACTTGACCACTTTAACCCTTTGGGATTAACTTATCCCCTCACATTCGAAGTGATTCTCCATTGCTTCAATCTTATCCATAACTGCCTCAATATCCATCCTTCCTCTGAATAAAGGTATCCCTTCCAAAGCTTTTCCACTTAATGCTTTTATTTCCTTTAATAAAGGTTCCTCATTCAATACCGAGCCAGGTTTAGGAATGTAGTCTTCTTCTTCAATCTTCTTCTTACCCTTACTACTAGATTCTGCTTCATATTCTTTCTTCATAGTAGAATCTACTAGTTCTTCCATATTTACTCTCATTGCTTCCAAAGTATCCTTAAGGAGTCTATTTTTCTCCTTTTTCTCCTCCATATCCTTGGCTAGTTCTACATTTGTCACCATCTTTGTAGAACCACAAGATTCCACTTCTAACATAAACCAATCTTCCCAAGTTTCTCAACTTGCTCTGATACCACTTTGATGTAGCACTAGTCTTGCTCCTTCTATACCTCTTCAAGGGTCTCCTAGGTCACTCACTAACCTACTAGGGTTCTTCCACTAACCCTAGGATCCTTAGGCATCTTATCACAAGATCCTAATTCCTTCAACTAGTGAACACCAACAAAGTAGGACTCAAATCTTTGTAAACCTTATTCTAGACCCAAATTGGTCTTTCTTGCTCCATTTGTACAATCTGGTCCAAATGGATTCCAAACATTACCAAATTTGAAAGGAAGTATTCAAAGATGTCAATAGGACCAATTTCAACCTCTGCAAACTTACTTTGCATCAAAAACTCAAACGATCTCCAAGAACCTATGCAATTACCTCCAAAATAGGGCTACAAGCTATTAGCCCTATTTGGTCACCTTTTCTGCATTATCTTGGGAAATATCTTAACAAGTGCCAAATAGACTTAGGATCCAAAAAAACTTTACAGAGACACTAGATATTTTCTAGGTCTTAGCCCTCAGAAGTGTTCGTACAGTCCGCCCTATTTTCATGCCTAAAATTTAGGGTTTTAGGCCTCCTTTACTGGCTGCACAAGAAATGAACTTTCTTGGCCAACAAAATAAATTCTTCTAGATTCTCCTCTTGGTTTGGGGTCCTCCCTTGACTCACTTACCTTCCCACCTTCAGTGATTAAAGCTATGGATGCTTTCAATCCCTCTAGCTAGCTCTGCAATCACTAATGATCCCTTGCCATGCCACTCTGGCTCACCTAGGGCATCATCTTAAAAAAAGCTGCCACCACTTCCTGGGCCCATCTTGATATGTACACAATGTACATGGATTATACTTTCATGATCCAAGAGCCCGGTCCAAATCCATAGTGGAAAAGAAAGCTAAGACCCCATTTGCAAGCAATTCTCAAATCAAACCAGCAACTGGGCTAAATTTGAAAGATTTTATACAAACAACCAAAACTATTGAATCTACCAACATAACACCACAAAAATTCTAGAAATAACCTAAATTACATTAAACAAATCTTACAGAAGCACTCTCAATCCATTAGACTATCCGATCACCTTAAAACACGCATACAGTCCCTATTATTGCTTAGCACAGTCCGTACATGAAATTTATCAAAATTTCCAGCCCTTCAAAAATATTGAGGATGGTCTTATATAGACGAACCCAACACTAAATGGTCAATTTCAGATAGTTAACCAACCAATTTCATTGAAGATGCAAAATTGACATAAAAGTTGTCAATGTTGTCAATGACAACATTGACAACTTTTGGCAACTTTTGAGTTTGATTGCCAAACTTGGTCAAAATATATCCAAACTTGTCCAATCCACTAAATATGATGAAAAAACATCAAAAAGGACCTATAGTACCTCTCTTGACTCATTTTTCTGCAAAATGCCAAAATTCCCTAATTGGACCTGAATGGACCTGAGGGTCACCAAGGACCTATCAAGACCTATCCTCCTACAACCATCCACACATTAGGACTCATGGTCCCTTTATTCAAATAGTGGTCTGGCTAGAACATCTACAATCCAAAACAAAGAAGGAGAAAAACCCTAGGTCAAATTTCTACACTAGCCTACCTAGGTGCTCCTGTACCAAATACCTATGTTCTGCTCAATAGCCTAGAATCTTGTTCTTTGTAACTGATTTCATATTTTTTTGTCCTTCTGCATGAAACTCTCTATCTTATCCATAGATGTCTACTATAGCTAGAATCATCATCACATCCTCATGTTCTTATTGATTACACATCTATTTATACAATGAATTGACCTAAATATGTTTCACGCTATACAATGATAACTCTATGATCAAAGGTTTACAACTTGAGCTTGATCTCCTAGTTTGCAATTTTTCAATTAGTTAGACTGATTAAAACAATTAAATTTTCTTTACTTGTCCCTCAAGAAATCATTTTAAAGATAACCATTAAACCTAAATATAAAAATAAATTATTTTATCTGAGGTGTGACTCAGATCCACATTTCTCAGAATTAAAGTTGTCTCTCGGCAGACTATTTCTTAGGTTTCTTTGTATTCTATGCTCTTAGTGATGTCTTTGAATTTTCTGTTAGTTTTATCTTTAAACTATCTTGTCGGTTTACACTGTAAACTGTCTGTCGATGAAAATTGGTTTCCATGTTCACTTTCACTTTAACATTTTTGGTGACCTCTATGAACTATTGTGTCAGGTTGCACTATAGCCTATCTTTCAGTGATCATGTTACCAATGGTTCAAAAAAATGTTTTCTATGTATACTAATGACAAAATATGATCACTAGTCTCCCTCTTTGGCATTAGTATAAAAAATTGATATGTGCAAAACTAAAATGTTTAGTATATACACCAAAATTTTTACCTTGTCAATATGACTCCCCCTATGTGCATGCCTCGGTATAGTATATGTAAATGTTTCTTCCTTTACACATATATACATATAAATCTCTTTTTTTTCATTTCCCCCTTTCACCTTATCATTTCCCCTTTAATATTATTTCCCCTTTATCATATCATTTCCCCCTTTTTTTTTTAAATAATGACAAAGGTGTAATACTTACAACTTGTCAGAAAGGTGGGAATGTGGTTTTTGAATGTCTTGCATAATCTGCTCCCATTTATCATTGGGGTGTTCTAGGGCCATGTGCTTCAATGTTATCCTTGCGTGCATGACATATATTTTGTCAGTGACAGACATCTCTAGGGTGGTAATCAATGTTCTTGCCAAAGTCATGTGTTGTTGCAGTAATGTGAGATTTGGTAGTAGTAAAGCTTGGAGCTCGGTTACCTCATCTCATATTTTGGATTCTTCCTCTTGAATCTCTAGTCTCAACCATTTAGATTTTACAAGCTTCTCGTAATGCAACTTGAATGCATTGTCATCGGTTGTGAGACCTTGTGCACTTGCCTTAAGATCTTCGTCAGTTTTGGCCAGCTTGTCACTATGCTCGGTAGTCAAAGTTTCTAATGTGCACAAATTTTGAATTATGTTTACTACTTCTAATATTATCAATTCTATAGTAGTAACTAATTTAGAAAGTTTTACCTTTTGTTCTTCCACTTCCTAGCTGATTTTATCTATAACCTTGTATAGACACTTCTACTCAACACGTTCTTCTATTGCCTTGTTTGCATCTACATTATGAGATGTGATGGCATCGGTAAGCACTGCTAATTGATCAAGTATAGGTGCACTTTGATCAATATCTATGTCAAGTAATATTTGCAATATTATTTCCTTGGTTGTCTCCAGGACTTGTGAGTTTTTGTGCTCCTTCCTGAGCTTGTCCTGAGTTGCCTTTCTTTTACAAAGTTCACCATAATTTCTAAGTGACTCTAGATCCAATGTCCTAGGATCACATTCTGGTATGTCAATATTTTCATCCAATGTTACTAGTGCTTTTCTTTTCTTCTTTTTCTTTGTAACTATAGTGGAAGCACTTGTATGCAGTACCAATGCAAGTTCCTTTTCTTGGTCTGATGTACTTGTTGAAGGCTTTGGAGGTGTTGTGCCTTTATCTTGCTACTTGGTATTCTCATTTTGGTTGGTTGTAGACGTCTCTACATCAACCTTATCTTTTTCTGCAGCTTTTGCTTCCTATGTGTCCTTGGAATCACTTTGTTTTTCTTCTCCACTTGTACCTTTCTACTCTCCATTTTTATATTTATATTCATGATTTGTGCTTTTCTATTCCCCATCACCCTTGTCCTTAGGTATTCTTGCATCATGGTCAGGTGTCTTCTCCTTTTCTTCTAAGATGATATTGATAGCTTGTATCAATAAAGGAATTTGTCCTAGTATATTGACCTGTGCAACATATTGTGTTTCCTTTTCCTTTTCTTCTCCTTGATCGGTGGTGACATGTATTTCATCATCATTCTTTACTTCATCTGCAGGATCACCTCCAGTGATATATATTATATTTATATCTATGATTTTGTTATCTATAGTATCCCCTAATTATTATAGAATTTGAGGTATGCCATCCATTTCCTTACTTGCTTTTGTTTTAATTTCAACTGGATTGAAATCCTCACTGTCATTTATGATGATGTGCTCTGGGCTAGGTATAGCCTATTTCTCTTCATTATGAGGGGTCTCGGTAAGAGATAATACCTTCTCGGGGCTTATATCTTCTTTAGGTATATTGAGTATTTCTCTCCAAGCTTCATCGCTTTCTTTTTAAGCTCTATTAAGCTTCCATGTAGTACTTTTTAGGTTCTCAATTTTCTGAGAACTTCTTTGAATGCATCTTCATCATTTCATCAATTTCTTCCATCTTTGACTCGGGTGGCATAATTGTAACTAGCGATCTTTCCCTTATTTATTTTTCATTTTTCAGTGCATATGTCCACCTTGCTGATAGGCTATCATTAAGTTCTTGTGGCATCATCTTATTAAATTGTACAGGTACATACTTGAATGCAATCATTGCCTGAATAATGGCTTCTTCAATATTTTTATGATCCTTGGGAGAAAAGGTTATTCATTGCCTTTTAGCATTTGATATGCTACATGTCTTGAATATTGATGCAACAATATCATCAATTATCATAGGAACTTTGTGATTTTTTAGGTTGGAGTGCTTGTTCACTCTCATCCTATGCAGTGTCATGATTGTCCTCTTTACCTCAGATGTATTTTATTCTTTTCCTCGATGCGTATTTCCAAGTTTGAGGATTTCTCTTTTAAGTCCTCACTATTCCTTTCTTGACCAGTGGTGAGTTTATATCTTTTGTAGTTTGACTCCTCATCCTTGATGCAGCAGTAGTTCTTGGTTTCTTTACATGTGGTGCATCAGACTCAATTAACTTGGAGTCACTAACTTTTTCACCTTCACCGATGGGTGAGTGTCCATTGGTGTCATCCTTTTTTTTTTTTTCTTCTTCATTAACTGAAAACTTCTTTTGAATTGTCTTAACCATTTTTGTCTTCTTTCGGTCTATCTTTTTAACAACTAAGCCTATTTTGATTATGGCCTTAGCTTCTTCATAAGCTCCAAATCTTGGTAATAATTTGTCCAATGGTTCATTCAATAATGCTTCAATAGCATTTGTGGCCTGATCAATGTTGATTTAATAATCAAGTAGTGATAACTATGTTGTCCTCGGTATAGCTGGTTTTATCAAAGTGGTGTCGGTATCTACTATGAAACATATATCATCCTTATACTACACCACCAGTTGTTCAAATATCCTCATCCTTTTATTCATTCTACCTTTGAATCCGGTGAAATATGCATCCATAACTGATGTAAAATTATCCCTTAGTGACTTTATAAATTCACTAATTTGAAATGTTACTGGTCAGGTAGTGTCCCAATTGACATTACCAATAGATGTAAAGAAGTTCTGGAAATAGAAAAATGTACACGTGAGGGGTGATCCAAACTTACATGAATTATTCCTCCCTAACCTAATTTCCCTCATGTTCTCCCCAATTACTTTAGTAGAATCTCATATAGGTCCAGTTGTAATCCCTACTTCACAATCTTATGGGCAGTGTCAACTGCTCTGCATTCTATGTTGTTTAACCAGCTGGCTTGGAATACCTTGTATTCTAGTACACATACACTAAACTTCAGTTCTAGATCAGTGATGGAGTTTACCTTTAAACCTCTGTCATCCCATATTTCACCTATCATCTTTTCTATCTCAGAACCATGAAGATGTTTGAGTGCTTTGGCCTTGCCGGTTACTTGATAACCAGTTACTGCATGTATTACATCCTTGGTGATTGGTTTCGGCTCGTCCAGATGCATCTTTCGGTCATATACTTGGCTAAGAACTATTCAGATCCACTCAGTCTTGAATTCCTTTGGGAACATTAGGGAATTTGTCAACCCTTTTACCTCAATATGTTTATGTTCATCCTTAATGTTTCCATCTGTGCAAAGCTTCTTGTAAGCTTCTTCAACTTCGAGATCTCAAATCTCTGCAACCTTATAGTGGATATAGGATCAGACATCCTTGACTAGAAAAACCCTAGGTGGTATGCTTGAGAACGCTCTAGTGTTGTTAGGCTGTGAAGTAACCTTGGGACAAAATTTGTACTTGGGATCTTCACAGGTAGAGTTATTGATCAGATTAATCTTCTTATCCTTTGCATTCTTGATCTTGGAAACTTGTGAAGTGGTTGCCATTATTTCTATGAAATTAGGGATTTTCCCGTAAAAAAAATATGAGCTCAGTGACTCTTAGTTACTCACTTGAACTGTTGTAGCTGTTGGGAGTCTATCTGAATGGCCATGAATATGCTTGTGAATCACTCTGCAATCTAGTCACTATTGGTCGCTCTACTCTTTGCTCTTAAATGTATGGTGAATGAATGAGATTTCCATTTCCTTTTTATAAATTATGCCCTAAGTGGTGTAATAAATGTTTTTCCTACTTCTCGGTGGTCAAAGATGGAGTCACTCGGTCATCACACAATTTTTTTTGGCTTAGTGAGTATACACTTCTTGGGGTGAGTTTCAACTCAATTGACCTTTCACATGTTCACCGATGGTGCTTGATATGTAGCAAAGAATTGAATGTCTTTTAACATGATTACCGATGATGCTCGGTTTACATTAACAACTTAGCTTTTATATGTATACTGACGATTCTCGGTATGTATTGACCGATGAGATTGTATTCACAATATCATAACAAGTAATACCAAAGTGCATCTTTATTCATGCTAATTTGGCATAGTATGTATATTGGAACTAATGTAAAATATAAATTTGTATAGTGCAATTCCATACTTGTTCTTCTTAGGTGGGAGTGGTGATATCACTAGATCCATTAGATGAGGTGTCACCAACTGTGGTGCTCGGTCCAGAATCATCTTTTCTTGTAGCTTTCCTCTACATTTTGTTTCTCATCTTCTTGATGCCTTTAATGGTATTTCCATTGTAAAAAGTGTATTTCTTTGTCACTCGGTCTATGTAGTCCTTTCTTAGATGGCCGACCCTATGACAGTGTAAGCATGTCATTCCGTGGTTAGTCTAGCTTCTATATTTTGTTGTCCATTTCCTCATGTATTTTTTAGCTATGTGTCCATATCTACCACATGTTGTGCATTTTTTCCATGTGTTGTAATCTCAAACATATGAGTTACCGACTCTTCTCGGTTGATAAGAATTTTCTTTTTTTTTTGGTTTCCATTCTTTCTTTTTCTTTTTCCTGCATTCAAGAGATGTGTGCCCATGTATTTTGCAAGTAGAGAAATATTTTTCCATGTAGGATTCCTTCTTTGGTTGTGTCACCTTAGATCTTCATTCATGTGCTTTGTGTCCTTTCTTGTTACAGTTGTAACATTTACCTATGAATGTAGATGTGGATTTAGGAATACCTTTAGCTTTGCTCCTACAAACATTTGATGTGCGGCCTAGTTTTTCACACTGATTGCATGACTGCTTCCTTGGTCTTGGATTTGTGTAAAATTATTTTTGATCAATTTGGTATGATGATTCTCCATGCTCAGTATACCCTAAACCAGTATTGTTGTTGAGTCTTCTTTGTCCATTTAGAAAATCATCCATTCTTTTTGTACTCTCTTCAGCTTTCTTGATCATATCATTGTGTTGTTGCTGAATCCTTACTTCATGCTTTAGTTTCTCATTTTCTTCTCTTATCTCACCAATAGCTTCCAATTTCCCATTGATTTCTATGTTTAATCAGTTTTCCTTGTGAATCATAAGAATAATTTTATTGGTGATCTCATGATGATGTTTAGTTAGTCTTTGTATATCTCTCTCTCTCTCTCTCTCTCTCTCTCTCTCTCTCTCTCTTGTATCTTTTCAGTGATGTTCCTCATGTCATCAATAACTAATGTTCTTTCTTGTTTAGCTTGTCTAGTATTATTCATTACATCAATCATCCTTACCATTTGTGTCTCTTGGCCGATTTATAGTACCTTTACTTGTTCTTTTAGATGTTGATTGATTTCATTCAGACTTATAATGCTTCCTTCAGATGTGTCAGATCTATTGCAAGATGTAGATCCTGATGACTCAAATAAATCAGGTATCTCTTCTTCATGATACTCTTTTTCATTATAGAGAGATTCCATAACCTTTATTTCATCTAGTAGCTCTCTCATCTTGATTCTTGCTTCTTTATATTGCTCATAGAAGATCTGTATCTGCAAATTTTGATTCTCAATATTCTTATCTAAATTATACCTTTCCATTGTATGATTCATTATGTCAAGTGATTTAAACTTCTCCATATAGGAGATCTAGCTCTTATACCAATTGTTGGAATAATGGAATGGTGTGTACTAAGAGGGGAGGGGTGAATCAGTGCCCTTAAAACTTTTTATAAATTAATCTTTAATCCTTTAGTAATCAATTCCTTGCATTACTGACCATAGATGATTTTCTATCTTATGCATGTAATATCAAATCATAAACTTAATTGCATGTAAACATTCATAGAAACATTCATGAAAATTAAGTACACATGGCACAAGAATTGGTAATGCAGAAAACCCCTCTTAGAAGGTAAAAACTATGGTGGAGATAAAACCCACAAAGCTTCACTATCTCCAGAATGGAAGGTGTTGGTTAAGGCTACAAGTGTGATCACTTCTGATGATCTTACCCTATTAGGAGTAACTTTTTAAACTGGTTAGGTCAATTCAGTTAAGAGATTTAGAAACACTGTTAAGTGTGTACTCAGTTAAGAGATTTACATAAGGATTCTTAAATCCACCTTTTTAAAGTATTTCTTCTATTTTATACACTTGTTAGAATATATACTTATTGACCTGATTATATGCAATCTTGAATTGTTGATTACAGATCCTTTAAGTTCACAATGTATGTGTGTAAGGTAGAAAAATCATGTTAATAGAATAAGAGTGTTTTGATACTCAAATCACTTATCACCTTACATTTAATGTTTAGAGTGGATGGATAAATAAGACATTCCCCTTTATTCTCAAATGCACAAAGGAAGGATCCAATTTGATCAACCCAAAAAGGATCAATGCATAAATGAATCAATATATTGGAAATAAGAATAAAGAAGGAGATCCTAGGTTTCCCTCTTAAAATGTGTGTGAATGAATGAAAATGTGTGATATATTTAGAATGATTAAAGATTTGAATTGAAATGGATAGGAGAAATGTACCAACCTTAAAGTATTGCAGATCTAAAGAATGTTGTTTTCTGAGGTCTGTAGCGTGTTTCTAGAAAATCTGAAGCCTGATCCGGAACAGAAATGCAGAGATGGACAAAACCCAAAAATATTTTCCCGATTCAACATCATCCTAAGAAAAATGTTGACCTTGACCCAATAATCTCACCGTTGACCCAATAATCTTGACCTTGACCTGCACAGGTCTGACAGAAAATCTGTTCACGGATCCCAAAAGTTAGCCGAAAAGGGTATCCAAATTTTCAGTCAAATCCACAGTCCTGAACCTATACCTACAAGAAAAGATGTTTTTTTGTTGGGGGAGAGGGGTTTGCCTTAGTCAAACCCAGATTTAGGAATTAACCTTGAAATCAATAAAATATAGAATGCTAGAAATTAGTAGAATTGAATCTAATAATAAAGCTATGATATTGAATAGATATGCCAATATAATTCAAATGTAAGCAAGTATGTAAATATGAAATCTTGGACTTAATAGAAACCCTAAACCTCCATAATTGTATTCTTGGAATCCATCCTGAAAGGACAATTAATGAGTCTTGAGGATGCACAAAGGATCTTGAAGGAAGATCACACCACCATGATGGCTAGATATAGGGTTTCAATGATTAATCTTGAATGCTTGAACCAAATCCCTTCAAAGGCTTGAAAGCTTGAATCCTTAATCTTCAATGGAGAACTTGAATACTTGAGAAGAAGAATTGAACACTTTGAAAGCTTGAGAAAATGTAGAAAAATGGATTCTTGAACCTTTTTCTTAATGACCTCGTGCTTTATTTCACATAGAGAGGGAGACCTAATATTGCTTCCTTGGCTTAGAGAAAATGAGACGAGAAAACTTCCTTTTATATGAAACTAGGGAAAATTCTTCTAGAGAGGCCTGCATAGGAGAATTAAATTATAGTTAGACCCATTCCACTATAAGAGGACCTGTATTAACTATAATTTAGGATTTTCCACTTCGAAACCCAAAACAATCGACTCAGAAGCGGGAAAAATGAATTTTTGATGACCTCCGATAACCGACAAGCTTCCAGATTTGGAAGGGGGACTCAGGTCAAGGTCAAGGTTGACCCTCAGATAGGTCATGGTTGAGGTTGAGCTTGGCCTAGGTCAAGGTCAATTTTGACCTTGACCCAGGGGTCAGATCCCCTGGAAAAAGTGCCAGGTGGGATAAAAGGTGCCTGGAGAGGCCCAATCAGGGTCCTAAAGAGGCAGATAAGAAGGAGAGGATGCAAAAATGGGGGTACAATGTGATGGTGGTCAAAAAAATCCCATAAGTAGGGCTAAACATTCTTAACATAGAAGTGGTTCCATTTTAAGACTATATATTAAGCCCCCACTTTAGCAGGAGTATGGAAATCGAACATGCTTGCGGTAAAGTTAGAAGAAAGACTCTGGTGGATCGCAATGAGGTAGAACATCAATAATTCAAGGACATAAGTCCTTAGACCAAGGATTCTAACTCAACATGCATACATAAATATTTGAAAGTAAAGATAAATCAATCATAGAAAACATATATGATTACATAAGTAAGACAAGAGCAACACTATAAATAACATAGCTTCATGATCTAATCCTACTAGCATGAAAGCGAAAGAAAGAAAAGAGATAGTGATTACCTCACCTAGTAATATTCCCACCTTACCATGAATCACAAAGGAGGGAGAGCCCAATAGGTTCACCCATAAACTATGCTTTGTAATTGTAATGCATTTTCTGACGGCTTTTGAAAATATTCATAGATCCACATTCTTGCATCACTATGGAATATAAAAATGCATGTCTTTTCAGGATTTAGAAACTTATGTGTGTTACCTTCCAAGGATTTAGCATTAGAAAAAGGGTGCGTATCTCTTCAGGATTTATCAACCTATGTGTGTTTCCTTCCAAGGATTTAGCAAAAATAAAAGTAAAAATATGTGTCTCTTCAAGATTTAGCAACTTATGTGCATTACCTTCCAAGGATTTAGCATGCTGCAAAATGTAAATTAATGTAAACTATAGTACAAGGGAGACCCTATATATGCTCCCATCCTAATCATGACTACCCACTAGGCAAGATAAGGAAGAGGAAAAGGATACCAATTTCACAAGGTAAGGAGATATCTAGTTTAACAACAATATATACTATATCCTTAGCAAAGAGTATTGACCCTTACCTCTAAGAACATAGATAATCGTGAAATGGATATATCACATATGGAAAAAGGATCCTCAAAGAGGAATAAATCTTATCATCAAAACCCCCACCATAGAGGAGTGCTTAGGATAAAATACCATCTTCAAAAGAAAGAGGGACCAAAGATTCAATCATCAAGCCCCCTGCAATGAAGAGGAAGAGGAATCTCGAAATGAATGAGTCAAACTCTAACATAAAGCAAAGGAAAGAGTTTATCAAAAGCATATTTTTTTAAATAAAGAAGAGGTGATGACCTAGGACAATCACCTCTCATATAAGAGGGTATCCATAGTCAATACATAAATATTTATAAGAAAATAATGTTATATGATAAGCAAATGCCACTAGGTTAAGGAAAGTAGATCTTTAGGTAGAGGAAGAAAGAGAATACCTTGCCCCCGAGGGGTGAAAGCAAGGGATATACCAAATTATATCAAGAAATTTTATTGTGGAAAAGTGATATCATGCAAGAAGTGAGAAAGTAACCCTTGTGAGGGATATCACACTATTCAGTTTCCAAGGTGAGAGATTTATCAACCATGGAAACCCAAAAACAATGAAATAGGTTATAATCAAGGACATAGATCCTTA
>MU224554.1:3668394-3709645 GCA_018584345.1 Thuja plicata
TGGATATCTCCTTACCTTGTGAAGTAGGTATCCTTTCTTCTTCTTCCTTATCCTTCCTAGTGGGTAGCCATGATAAGGAGGGGGGAATATATAGGGTCTCCCTTGTATTATAATTTATACTTATTTACATTTTTGCAGCATGCTAAATCCTTGGAAGGTAATGCACATAAGTTGCTAAATCCTGAAGAGACATGCATTTTTACTTTTATGTTTGCTAAATCCTTGGAAGGTAACGCACATAAGTTGCTAAATCCTGAAGAGACACACATTTTTACTTTTATATTTGCTAAATCCTTGGAAGGTAACGCACATAAGTTTCTAAATCTTGAAAAGATACGCACCCTTTTTATTTTTACAATATGCTAAATCCTCGAAAGGTAACACACATAAGTTTCTAAATCCTGAATGGACACACATTTTATATTTCATAGTGATACAAGAATGTTGATCTATGGATATTTTCAAGAAGCAATCAGAAGATGCACTTACAATTACAAGCACAGTTTATGGGTGAACCTGTTGGGGGCTCTCCCTCCTTCATGATTCATAGTAAGGTGGGCATCTTACTAGGTGAGGTAATCACTATCTCTTTTCTTTCTTTCACTTTCATGCTAGTAGGATTAGATGATAAAGCTATGTTATCTATAGTGTTGTTCTTGTCTTACTTATGTAGTCATGTATGTTTTCTATGATTGATGGATCTTTATTCCCATATCTTTATGTATGTATGTTGAGTTAGAATCCTTGGTTTGGGGGCTCATATCCCCGACTTAGTGATGTTCTATCTTGTTGCAATCCACTAGGATTCTTTTCTTCCATACTTTACCGTGAGCACATTTGATTTCTATACTCCCGCTAAAGTGGGGGCTTATTGTATCATCTTAAAATGGAAGCACTTCCATGTTAAGAGTGTTTAGCCCTTTGTAGGAGATGTTTTTGACCTCTACCATATCATCATCCTGTTCCTACATCATCTCATGCTTCTGTGTTGGTTCAGGACCCTGATTGGGCCTCTCCAGGCACCTCCTACCCCACCTGGCATAGTTTCTAGGGGTTTTGACCCCCTGGGTCAGGGTCAACCTTGACCCTGACCTGGGTCCCCCTTTCAAATCTGGAACCTTATCGGCTGTCGGGGCTCATCAAAAATTTAGTTTTCCCGCTTTCGAGTCAGTTGTTTCAGGTTCTGAAGCATTAATTCCTAAATTATATTTAATATAGGTCCTTTCCTAGGGGCATGGGTTTAATTAGAATTTAATTATCCTATGTAGGCCTCCTTGGAAGATTGTGCCCTATTTTCATATAAAAGGAAGCATTTTTCTCTCATATTGTCTAAGTCTTCCAAGTGCAAGAAGCTCTAATCAAGATTTTGCTCAAGCATCCATTGTTCTCAAGCTCTCAAGGTGTTCAAGTCTTCTTCTCAAGAATTCAAGTTCTCTATTGAAGATCAAGGATTCAATCTTTCAATCCTTTGAAGGGATTAGGTGCAAACATTCAAGATTAATCATTCAAATCCTAGATCTAGCCATCATGGTGGTGTGATCTTCCTTCAAGATCCTTGGTTCCTCTTCAAGACTCTTTCATCATCTCTTCAAAGTAGATTTCAAGCATATAATCATGGAGGTTCATGGTTCATATTGAGTTCATGCTTTCATACTTACATACTTGCATACATCCAAATTTCAATTACATATCTATCGAATATTATAGCTTCATTGTTAGATTCAATTCTACTACATGTTAGCATTCTGTA
Organism: Thuja plicata; assembly: GCA_018584345.1. Lineage (NCBI taxonomy): Eukaryota > Viridiplantae > Streptophyta > Pinopsida > Cupressales > Cupressaceae > Thuja > Thuja plicata. Next base: position 3,670,145 of record MU224554.1, read on the forward strand.
CCTTATTGATTTCAAGGTTAATTTCTAAATCAAATTTTGACTAAGGAAAATCCCTCCCCCACAACAAAAAATCTCCTTTTTCTTGTAGGTATAGGTAAAGAACAGAGGATTTGAGCCCAGATCTAGATACCCTTTTCAGTAAACTTTCAGGATCCGTGAACAAAGTCACTTTCAGATATATGCAGGTTAGGGTCAACATTATTGGGTCAGGGTTGACATTTGTGGGTCAAGGTTTACCTTTTTCATAAGATGACATCAGAATGGAAAATTATTTTTGGGTTTTGTTCATCTCTGCATTTCGGTTCTGTATCAACTGTCAGTTTTTCCAGAAACAGTCTATAGACCTCAGAAAACAACATTCTTTCATCTACAATATTTCAAGGTTAGTGCATTTCTTAGATCTTTTCAATTACAGTCATATATCATTTCTATACATATAATTAACAGAATTTAAGGTATTTCCTTTAACATTCTCCTTTCCAAATAGTTGATTCATTTGTGTATTAACCCTTCTCTTGGGTTGATCAACTTGGATCTCCCATTTGTGCATTTGAGGGTAAAAAGGAACATCTTATCTTATTCTTAATCACAATTGCAACACTTAATCAATTTAATTAAGGTTAATACAATCTAGGTAATTCAAAGAACTATTTACACATTTCCTATTTCAAACATTACATTTCAAGATAATTAATAATCTATCAAACCCTTCTTTCTTAACACATTATACATTTTTAATAAATATATCTCTATTTCAATCCCCTTTACATTTTGGTGAGATAACCTTCATGATTTCTTATCTTACAACTATGTTATCAGTTTATAGTTTAAACTATCTATCTGTGAAAACTAGCTTTTGTGTTCACTTTCACTTTAACATTTTTGGTAACCTTTATGAACTGTTGTGTTGGGTTGCACTATAAACTTTTCTTTTGGTGATCATGTTACCGACGGTTCAAAAACTAGTTTCCTATGTCTACTAATGACAAAATATGATCATCAAATGAGAGTGAGGGAATGTGTAAAGATGTTGGGTAAAGAGGTATGACTAGAACCTACAAGTGAGAATAATATTTTGTACTTCATTGGAACTACATTGGCATAACTAAGATTCTATCAGTTAGTTTGTGAATTATGGAATGTTTTCCATTGTGAATTGAAAACAAATATTTGTCTAAGGTAGTGAGCCTTTCTTTGGGTTAAAGACCTTGAAGTATTTGAGCAGTGAGCACTAGGAAGTGTCACTGAATGCATTTAGATTTCCTTCGTAATAATCCTTACAAGGTAATAATCGTAAAAGGGTACATCATCTTGTGGGTTTTATCCCCACCATGGGTTTTCTCTCAACCGGGTTTCCATGTCAAAAATATTCGTGTTTAGTGTAGGAGAACCCTAAGGTCTTTAGGTAGATCTTTATTCAATTTTGGCTTATAGGTTGGTTTGTACAACCATCCATGAATATGGACTATGTTATAAAGTCCCTAGTGTTTTTTAGGTGTTTTTAGTGGTAGGATAGATTAGGGTTTGTGTGGGGTTGAGTCAAGTTGATTCTAGGGGTCTAGCACCTACAAGTCAACCAAAAGGTCAAAGGGTTGACCAAAATTCCAAAATGGGAAGATTTTTAAGTTTTTAATGTTTTCAATTCATTTTAGGTCATTTGGTATGGTTTGAAACCAAATAGGACCATCAAAGTGAAGAAAGTGTCATTTTGACAAAAGTTGTCAAAGTTGTCATGACAACTTTTCAAAGTTGTCAAGATAACATTTCCTAGATTTTAGGAATTAGATCTTATGATGCCCAAATCTTGATCAGAGGGTCTAAACATGAGGGATGATAGTATATAAGGTTATTTTATCCCTAATCTGACACTTAGATTTCATTGTGTATGGACTGGTTATTAAAAAAGAACCAATTTACACTGTAATTAATAGACAGAGCCATCATCCATCACTTGTGTGGATTGAATGGATTGAAAGAAAGCATGGAGAGTGTTTTAAATGTAAGTCCTTAGATCTTTGTGGCATTGGATTAGTTAATTGTTCTTTCTGGTTAGATTTTGTTTAATTTCTTGTATTTTGTGAGTTCACTGGCCAGTTTTGGTCCAGTCATGTAAAAGATGGCTTTTCTTGGTGTTCCCATGGTTCAAACTCCATGACCACTTGGAATAAATTAGAGCCTTGTATATACTATGTAGATATTGTGTGTGGAGTCTGTGTGTGTGTAGGGGAGGTTGATAACCTTCAGGCCCTAGGAAAGTACTGGTTATTCTGGCTAGGGTAAGTGAACAGTGCAGAGGAAATGGAGGTTGTTGAGTGATTGGTATGTACCAATCAAGGATAGAGGAGTGTGGGGGCATAAAGTTCAGACCTTGTGATGGAAGGAGAAGGTTTGAGGAACTCAATTGATCAAATAAAGAACCCCAAGAAACCAAACCAGTCTCCATGCCCTAGAAAGCCTTATTTTTAGGGGTTTGGTCAAAGTCCATTGTACAGACAAGATTGGAATCAAAGACCTAGAAAATATTTAAGGTGAGGAAAAACCCACAAAGATTATGCTATTTTTTTCTAGGGGTGTTAAGGTTTTTTAGGAGAAAATCCACCTTTTCAGTGATTAGGAGGGCTAATAGGCCTAAAAAGGCTACAAGGCCTAAAAGAATAGTGATTTGGAACCCGATTGAAAAATGGGTGGAAGATTCACAAAATTGGACCCATAGGGGTTGGATTAGACCTAAGAGGAGTCTGGGAACCAATCCACAATAATTTGACACCATTGGAGTGATAGGAGGTTGGTGAAGCCATGTATGTGAGAAGGTTATGGAGGAGAGTCTAGTGAAGGGTTTGAAGTTGTTGGTGAGTTCCTAGTGAGTTAGATGATCAGAGAGGAATCCTCTAGTTAGGGTAGAGATACACACCCTAAAGAAGACAAAGAGAAGGTCTTAGAGAGAGCTAGAAGGCTCTAGGAGAGGATCTCCCCATCAAATTGGTATCAGAGACATTGAAAAGCTTGGGAGTGGATAAGTGTATGTCAGAGTGGAGTGAATCCATTGGTGAGAACATCATGGTAACCAATGCAGAGTTAGCCAAGGATTTTTTAGAGAAACAAGTCAAGAATAGGCTTCTTGAAGAAGCAATGGAGGAGATGAAGATAAAGATGGCAGAGGTGGTAGAGACTGCTACAAATTTGAGAGAAGAAATGCATGAAGGGATAGATAAAGGAAACAAACCGGTAGAAGAGGAGGTAGAACTAGATCCTAATCTTCTTCTACTTGAGGAACCATTCTTCAAGGCACTTAAGGCATTAAGTGGAAAGGTTCTAGAAGGAATACTACTATTCTCTGGTAAGATGGATACATAAATGGTTATGGAATGGATTGAAGGGATGGAGAATCACTTTGAGTGTGATGGGATCATAGAAGTACAAAAGGTGAAGATAGGCAAGTCAAGGCTGAGTGGAAAAGCAATCACATGGTGGAAGTTCTTGCAGGAAGAAAGAGAGAAAGAGGGAAAGAAGCCCATAGAAAATTGGAAGACCATAGTTGCAAAGGTGGAGGATAATTACCTTCCTAAAGATTATGACATTCAACTGCATAAGAAGAGGTAGAACCTTACACAAAAAGACCTAGATGTGCCAGTCTATATCAAATAATTTCAAAAACTTTGTCTTAGATCAAGAATCCAGGAGACAGAGAGTTATAAAGTTGCAAGATACCTTAATGGATTAAGGTAGAATATCTAAGAAGAACTTAGTCTCTTTACCCTGACTTCCATTCATAGTTTTTTTCAAATGACTTTGAAAGTGGAAGAGAAACTCAAGAAGAGGTAGGATTCTAGCTCCAGAGGTAGAGGAAGGGGTAGAGACAACAGAGGTGGCCATAAAGGAGGCTCAAGTGGAAGAGGTAGTGATAGTAGAGGAAAAAGTGACTCTAGATATTCAGAGAAAGGACAAGAAACAAGTAGTAGGGGTGGATATAATAATAGAGGAAGAAGTTCTTACAATAGGGGTAGAGGAAGATCAAGAGATTTTGCGAGAAGCTCTCACTTTTCTTTAATGAAATGCTATAACTGGGGAAAATTGGGACACCCTGCATATAGGTGTCTAGATAAACCAACATCCTCACAAGGGGAGAAGAAGATAGCTTATTTCCAAGAAGAAGATTTCTCTAAAAAATTAGAGGTGAGCCTAGATTCAGAGAAAGGAGAACACCTTATGTTGAGAAGAATACTAATCAAGACACCCACCAAAGATGAGCACAAGTAGAGGAGGGACATTTTTAGAGTTAAATGAAAGATATTGGGGAAAGTGTGCAAGGTGATAGTTGATTCAAGGTCAAGAGATAATTTTATATATGAGGAATCAGTAGAAAAGTTGAAGCTCACCAAAGTCCCACATGTGTGTCCTTATAAAGTTACATGGTTGAATAAGGGCCAAAACATCTTGGTGAATGAACAAGTGTGGGTAGAATTTTCCATTGGAAATTATTAGGATAGGATACTATGTGATGTGTTACCAATGGATGCTTTCCATCTATTGCTTGGCAGACCATGGCAATATGATAGAGAAGCTGTCCATAATGGGAAAGATAATAAGTGCTCCTTCAATTAAAAGTGGCGTAACTTTCAAAATACAGTCTTTAATAGAAGAATAAATAGTGGAGAAGGAAGAATATAGTGCCATGTTGATGAATGTAAAATAATTCCTAAGGGATATGAAAGATGAAGAAGTTGGCTATGCAATCTTGTTAAATCCAAAGGAGGAGGAGACTTATAAGCAAGCACCTATGCCAAAAGAAGTGAGAGAAATATTGGACTAGTTCAAGGACATAATATGTGAGGCTACACCCGCTTCACTACCACCAAAGAGGGAGATAATTCATCAAATTGACTTCATAGAAGGAGCATCCTTTCCAAATAAATTTGCATACAAGATGACACTAGAGCAAAAAAAGGAGATAGCCAAGAAACTGCAAGAATTGATGGACCAAGGATTGATTAGGAAAAGCATAAGTCCTTGTGTTTTTCTAATGTTTTTGGCTCCTAAGAAGGGAGGTAAGTGGAGGGTACTGATTCTACAGAAATAAATAGGATAGCTATCAGGTATAGATTTTGAATTCCTAGAATAGAAGACTTGATGGATTTCTTGGGGGGGTGCTAAATACTTCTCTAAAATTGAATTTAAGAGTGGGTACTATCAAATTAGGATGAAGGAAGGTGATGAGTGGAATTCTTCATTTAAGACTAGAGAGGGGTTATATGAATGGTTAGTTATGCCCTTTGGGCTTACCAGTGCACCAAGCACCTTTATGAGGGTGATGAATGAGGTTTTGAAAGATTATATAGGTGTTTTTGCAGTTTTCTATTTAGATGACATCCTCATATTCAGTAAAACCAAAGAGGATCATATGAAACACTTGGAGATAGTGTTGAAGAAGTTGTGGGAGGAGAAACTCACCCTAAACCTTGAGAAGAGTGAGTTCATGAAGGAAGAGTTAGTCTATCGTTGATTTTTAGTTTCCAAGGGTGACTTGAAAATGGATAAAGAGAAAGTAGAGGCCATATTGAACTGGCCTACTCCTAATACAGAGACTGAAGTTAGGAGCTTCCATGGGTTATCCTAATTCTATAGGAAGTTCATTAGGATATTCAATGAAATTTGTGCTCCAGTCTAAGAGACTATAAAAGGAGGATTGTAGACTAAATTCAAATGGACTAAGGTAGCTAATGAGGGGTTTGAAAGGTTGAAAAGAGAAGTAGCCACTCAACCTATATTGTTGTTACCTAGTTTTTATAAACCATTCATTATGGAGTGTGATGCAAGAAACATTGTCGTAGGAGCTATCCTAAGCCAAGAAGGCAGGCATGTGGCATTTTTCAGTGAAAGATTAAATGAGGCTAAATCTAGGTACTCTTCCTAGGAATTGGAGCTATATGCTCTTGTGAAAGCCTTAAAGAAATGGATGTTTGAAAGTTGACTCCCATAGAGTATATGAATTATTCTGTGTTTTCATTATGGAAATAGAGTCATATGAAGTTTTGATAACAAACTTTGTAAGTGAAAATAGACTAAGTTTAGAAGACAATACAAAACAGAGATACACAGATGATCAGAGCACCAACACATGTGTGGAAGATCGAATCAAGATATGCGCATTTAGACATAATCTCTATTATATGTTGCTATGCTTACCCTATACACGCATGGTATGGAATGTCAGTACGGATAAGTTACAGAAAGAACAAGTGCACTAGTAGTTCAGAATATAGAGTATGGAGCCGACTTCAGGTTTTTGATTAGCGTGTAAACTTTTGTTGTGTAAAGGCTAAGCGCCTATTGTAATAATTTTGTAATCATGTATTAAAAATTATTGCAAACATGCTTAAGCCAATTTGTTTGGAAGCATTATGAAATGTTTTTTTTGGGCCGACTAATGTCTTGTTTATAGTCGCATTTATTCAGGCATAAACATATATATGTAATGAAAAGATATATTTGGTGTGTCAAAAAAATGCAGAGTAGAGATATAGAAGAATAGTATAAAGATGTCAATATGAGATAGAGCCCTTAAAGAAGATAAGAGCATAAGAATATAACCAGAACTGATTAGACATCTGTGTCATATACAACAGTTCACTCTTGGATATAGTGCATATCTACTCGCAGGAGGTTGTAGCCTTCTTTCTCATTGAGCAGTGAGCTCTTGGACAGTGAGTCCTTACCCGTAATAGGATTGTTTGTAAAAGACTCCTAATAGGGTTAGGCCTTTAACCAATTCATTGTACTTGCATTGTAAAGACTTCTCTTAATAGGGAAAAGGAACTTTAACAGGTTCATTATACTAGTGCAATATTTGTAGGTACTAATTCCCACTGGGGTTTTCCTTTGATCAAGGTTTCCCCATAATCATATCATGTGTTATGTGTTCTTTTGTTAAGCTTCAAGTGATATATATTTGATTTATGTTTAAAGTTGCTGAAATTGAATAAACAGTTAAACACTGATTCACCTCCCCCCCCCAGTGTTTCCAACAATTGGTATTAGAGCTCTGGTCTTCTGCAAGAAAGTTTAACCACTTGAGGAGATCATGGATTCAGCAGAAGCAAAGCATCTGAAAAAGAATCTTGAAGTAGCCCTTGAAGATCTAGACAGATTTGAAAAAGAAAATGGGGAACTTAAACTAAAAGTTGATGGCTCACAAATGCTTATCAAAAAGTTAAGAAAATATTTGAAAGATTGCTCCACAAATGATTTGGGTAAAATGGTCAAGAAACTAAATGAAGAAAACTTATTTTTAAAGGATAAGATAGAAGAACTAAATGATCAGTTAACTGACAGCCTAATAGCTATTGAAGAGAAGAAAAAAGAAAATAAACAGCTAAATGAAGAACTCAAACAAGCCAATATGAAAATCTTGGAGTTGGAAAACATCAAGAATAAAATTGAATCTGAACTATCAGTAGCAAAAGACAAGATTGATAAACTACACACTAGTTCTTATCTGATTCAATCACAACTTTATGCACAAAAGCTAAAAGGTGATACCACTGGTATGGGATATAGTATAGCTCAAATTGAGATCAATTCATTACAAGAAAGATAGAAATCTCAAATAGAATCTACATAAGAAGATAAAACTGAGAATCATGAAAAAACCAAAGCAGAACCACCAAAAGATAAGCACAAGGAAGTCAACTGTACTTGCTATGCCTGTAACAAGCATGGACACTTGGAAAGAGATTGTAAGGATGTAAGACCCTTCAATGGTTAATATTACTCCTGTAATAAGTTTGGTCATGGGGCTATTCATTGTAGGAAAAATCAAAGAAATTAGTCACAACTGAACCAAAGGAATCAGACTCAATACAATCAGAGAAATCAACCTCAAAGAAAATTGCAAAACATTACATGTCAGATATGTAATTACAATGGACACATAGCCAAACAGTGCAATGTGATGAATAACAACATCAAACCTCCTATCATTTTTCACTCATGTGGAAAATATGGACACATCGCAAGGTTTTGTAGGTCAATAAAATAAGGACAAGAGAATCCTGAAAAGTCTCTGTTTGAAGAATCAGGAGAAGTTAAGTTTGTGGAAGCTAAAGCTAACTCAGATAAAATATGGGTTGAAGTAAAGAAAGATAATGAAGAGAACAAGATAGTAGATGCATCCTCAGTGGATGCACCTTCTACTTCTAGATAATTGACCCTCATGGTCTTAGGGGGAGCTATTCTAGCTTTGAACCCCTGTGTGGCTGGTATACTCATCTCTGAGTATGCGCCTTTGAATTCATGTCAGTGATAACAAAATAATGCACTATGCTTTCACGCATTGTCTATACTTCATTATGAATAAAGTTTGAAAGTCTCAGTAAAAGCACTTAAGACATTAAAGGCAGAAAAAATTTATATAAATCGGTGGACTGATTGACTATTCTCATTGTTTACATCTAAGATCATAAATTTTATAGAGCATGGGAGCACTAAGAATCAAAGCATCCAAAGGTATCAATTTGATCAGTTTGTGAACAGATTGCAAGTTGAAACAGAACCCTAGCAGCCACGTCATTTTGAATTGTCGTGAAACCCTACTTAATTAAGTTGCAAGTAAGTATGGAAACCCCAGTTGTATTTGACATTGCTAAAAGGAAGATATTTCTCTTTAACAAACATCCATTCAAGTCTATACTAGATGATGTTGAAGGAGCATTCTCTAAGAATCTGCTAGGAGTCATGCACGTGGAAGACATCCGCGCGTACATCTACTGCAAGAAGGAAACAGTTGGAGACAACAACATAGAAACTCTTATGGGTTCAATGATGAAACCAAACTACTCATTCAAGGATGAATACGCACATCTCATTGATAACCCTATCTTTGAGTATTCTAATGCGCACGATTTATATGAGCCAAAATGGGTTAAGATATTACTAAGTAGGATACATGATGACCTATATTGGATTGGTGAGGTTCCTATCCAGATTACTGTAGACCTAATTCATGAAATGATTGGACTTCCTAAGACTGGACCAGTTCTTCCTACTAGTAAGGATGTTAAGAAGTAGTTTGAACAAATTTTCTTATCTAGAAGTGATAGGCGTGGCATGACTATCGATCCTATTTAGGAGAATGACATCAAACTACTCACTATGATACTTGGATACAAGTTCCAGCATGCAAGTAGACTAAACAATGTATCCACAGCAATAGTTATGGAAGCAATAAGGATAGTGAGAGATAACACTCAATACAATCTCTCTGAACTATTGTGCGCATAGCTGAATCAGAACATTAAGGCTACTAAGCATGACAAGAGCAAGATATTCAGGTTTGGCTTTTTGATCATCTACCTATACTTCTATATTGTTGGTAAGGTTGCAAATATTTACCTAGATAGGAGTAAACCTACTATGTCTCAGATATCACTAAAAGCTACATCAGAGAGTAGTGCAAAAGATACTATGGACATAGATATCAAAACATTCAGGATCAAGATGCAGAAGAGGTTCAGAATACCTAAGAAGTTAGTTGAGAAATACAAAGACACCATATGCTTCATAGTGGAAACTGACTGCACTTGCATGGAGGCAGTTGAGCCTAGAACAAAATGGATTCACCTTCTCAGTTATGTAGAAGAACATGTTTTGGAAGGTTGTGCATAAGTCCTCCTATCTATGCCCAAGGATCCCAATGAACATAGATGGGGTACTTACAGAGAAAATACAAATCAAGTTGATTTTGTCTTATAAAGTGCTGACAACAAAAGGAAGGCATCTAGGATTACTTCAAGTATCCTAAAAGTTCATGATGTTACACAAAAAGACCTAGACAGAGCTAGGGAAGCTAAGATTGCCAAAGAACTTGAGAAAACTCCCACAGAAGTGAAAATGGAAAAGTATGATGATATTCCCAAGAAGAAGATGAAGAAATAAAATAAAGACACATTGGTGCCATCAACCACCATTGATCTAGAATCTTCTCCACCTTCTATACCCAGAAAGTTGACTAGAAGGAAGAAGAAAGTTCCTACAAATAATCCTTCCTCAAGGACCAAAAGGAGAAAGGTAAAGGATACACAAGCCCCTCTAGAGGTAGGATTCAGACCTAATCTAATAGTCCTAAAGAATAGAATTGTTAATGAAGGAAGACTAGAATCTATCAAGAATGTCTATGATAAGTATCAAGAGATAGACAAATCAGAAATTCATTCTATGATCATCTCCCACATGATTAAGTTCAAAAGGATAGTATTGGAGCCCAAAATAGTCATACCAGATAAGGTATGGAACATTCTTGATATATTAAAGAGGCAAGAAATTGAAGAGGATAAGAGAAGAAACATTGGATAGTCTTCTCTCGGTATGCTCGCATGATGAGAAAGCCATTCTATTGGATTCAGTAAAGCCGCACCTAAGAACCAAAATAAGAGTTCTCCATATCATGAATAAGGATTATGATCTAGTTGGTGAAGAGACTCAGAAATCATTTGAGTGGGTATTTATGGATAGACATATGTATCCTTCAATGGCGCCTACATCAAAGGTAACTCTAGTTCCTCCCAAATAGGTTACAGAACCAATGATTCAAAATGCACCTAAGACAAGTCCACAAGTTTTAGCGCCCTCAATTTCAATAGCTTTTGATATAGTAAAAGATTCAAGAGATACTATAGTGATTGATGATATCAAGATATCCATGACCACTTTTGACAATGATATGGACAAAGTTCCAAAATCATTTGTAAGCACTAAAGAGACAAAGGAGGTATGCACTGATGACACATCTTTACAACAAGATGAAGTTCCCTCTAAAGATTCAACAGATTTGAATAAAGAGGAAGATAATCAAACTAATGAGACACCAGTCATGGAGATCCTAGTAAAAAGTGAATGCATGGATACTAGTCATAATACTATATTCACACCATCCATTCAACCATCTACTTCATTGTTGTCAATTTCAACTCCTGACTCAACAAGTCTAGATGCATGGGGAGAATAAGACTTGATTAAGATCAGTGTCCTAGCCATGGAAAAAGCCAAAGAGAAACAAGTTATGAGAAACCCACTCCTTTTGGAATCAGTGAACATTTTGAATGATCTAGCGCCTACAGACAAGAAAGTGGCTAAAATTCAATCAGTTGATGATTTTAGATAGCATCCTAACAAGCTTCAAAGCACACTTTACAAGTTTAGTAGACTCAGCTACTAGAATTGCAGAAGATGAGTATAAAAAGGAAAGATTGAATGAACCAATAACTAATTTTTCCTTTGATTTAAAGTCATTAAAGATTGGTCAAACAATGTTGAAAGAGTTGGCATCAAAAGGCAGGAAGGTTATAGCAAATTGCGTGGACAGAGGTAAACTCACCTCTGAACATATCAAAAAGATAGAAGAGGTAGATATCTTGGTTGATAACATAAGACAATCAGTTGAAACATCATCCCAAGACATAAACATCTGCAACAATATGTATCAAGGTCAGTTAGACAAGATAGAAAAAGCTAAAATGGAGATCAACAAGATAAGGATCAGGTAGACTCAACTGGGAAATGCTTTGCGCCCTCCTTAGCAGTTCTGGATGAGAACATTAAACATATTGATACAACCATTGCTACCTATGATAAAGGACCCAACATGGATTTGACATAGATGGAAGATCTTACATATGCCTTATCCACCCATCTACAAACAATTGATGCACTAAAGGAATTCTGGCAGCAAGAGATGAAGAATCTGCAGATAGCCTATCCAAATGTATACATGGAATAAGTATCTAGAAAATCACAATTTTGACACCTTTGTCATTAATGTCAAAGGGTGAGTAAAGTATGTATGGGGAGTAGTGTATATATGCAAAGAAATATGATATAGTATATGTTAAAAGAAGATAATATACAGTTTTTGGTGTTAGTCAATTTTGAGTAACTTGGCCACATTCCTTTGTTGCCATTAATGAAAAAGGGGAGATTGTTGGAAAGTTGACTCCTAGGGAGTATATGACTAATTGTTTGTTGTAATCAAGGCAACACAGTCATATGAATTTTGATAGCAAACTTTGTAAGTGAAAATTGACTAAGTATAGAAGACAATACAGAATAGAGATACACAGATGATCAGAGCACCAGCGCACATGTGGAAGATCGAATCAGGATATGCGCATTCAGACATAAGCTCTATGATATGTTGTTATGATTAACCTATACACGCATGGTATAGAATGTTTGTACGGATAAGTTATAGAAAGGGCAAGTACACTAGCAGTTCAAAATACAAAGTATGGAGCCGACTTCAGGTTTTTGATTAGCATGTAAACTTTTGTTGTGTAAAGGCTAAGTGCCTATTGTAGTAAGTTTGTAATCATGTATTAAGAATTATTGTAAACACAGTTAAACCAATTTTTTTGGAAGTTTTGTGAAATGTTGTTTTTGGGCCGGCTAAGGTCTTATTATAGTCACGTCTATTCAGGCATAAACATATATATATTTAATGAAAAGATCTATTTGGTGTGCTGAAAAAATGTAGAGAAAAGATATAGAATAATAGTATAAATATGTCAATATGAGATAGATCAGACATCAGTGCCATATACAACAGTTCACTCTTGTATATAGTGCATATCTATTCTTAGGAGGTTGTAGCCTTCTTTCTCATTGAGTAGTGAGCTCTTGGACAATGAGTCCTCACCCCTAACAGGGTTGTTTTTAAAATACTCCTAATAGGGTTAGGCCTTTAACCAGGTCATTATACTTGCATTGTAAAGACTGCTCTTAACAAGGCAAAGGAACTTTAATAGGTTCATTATACTAGTGCAATATTTGTGGGTACTAATTCCCATCAGGGTTTTCCTCTGATCAAGGTTTCCCCATAATTATATCATGTGTTATGTGTTCTTGTGTTAAGCTTCAAGTGATATATATTTGATTTATGTTTAAATTTTCTGAAATTGAATAAATAGTTAAACACTGATTCACTCCCCCCCCCCCTCTAAGTGTTTCCAACAATGGAGGCATTATCTATTGCCTAAAGAGTTTTTTGTCTTCACAGAAAACCAAGAAATGATTTATATAAACACTCAAGACAAGCTTAGCTTGAGACACATCAAGTGGATGGAGTTCCTATAGTCATACACTTTCACTATAAAACATAAGAAAGGGGTGCAAAACAAAGTTCCAGATTCCCTTAGTAAGAGACTACTCACCAATCGGTAAATTTAGTTGCAGAGTATAGGAGTTGAAGGATTTAAGGACCTATATGAGGGAGATTCATATTTCTCAGATATTTACAAAGTGTGCAAGAATTTTGAGAATAACTTTCATAGTGAGTTTGTAGAGTATACATTGCAGAATGGATTTCTATTCAAAGGCAACCAACTTTGTGTTCCAAAAGGTTCAATGAAGGAGAACCTCATATAGTTGAAACATAATGCGAGCCTAAGTGGACACTTTAGACTAAATAAGACATTGGAATTAGTGGAAAGGTTCTATTGGTGGCCAAAGATGCAAAAGGAAGTGAGAAGGTATGTGGAACAATGTGGCATATGTCAGAAGGCTAAAGGCACTTCATCAAATGCAAGACTTTACCAACCATTACCCATCCCAAGTAGACCTTGGGAATTTATTGATGACATTAATTTTGACATTAGTACACTTCGTGAAAAATATTGACAGAGATCATCGGTACAAGTATAACCGGCGGACTGCAAGCATAACCGGCAGACAATGAGCATACCCGATAGAACAAAGAGTCACAAGAAAATGCTAAGTATGGAATTGACCGACGAACACTGACAAGTGTTGCACCGATGAAGTAAACATGACATCATCGACAGGTCAACAACATAACATGAAGATCATCCCCGAAGAACAGTTCAAGAAAGGAACACGTGTTGGTACTAAAAAGTACAACAAGCATTTTTGAGTGTTTCACTAGTGCTTTGCATTTTGACCCCCTATAAGTGCTTTTTGAGGCTATTTGCCTAGATGAGATTCTAAATTTTTCCATGAATTTAAAGTACTTATCACTCTTGTTTAGGTATTTGAAGACATCCTAGGTCATTAAATTTGAGTTTCAAGTTGTTTCGTGATGTCTTGTTTCGAGCACTTGTCAAAATCTGCATTTGTGCCTAAGTGTCAATATGTTGTAACATGCCTAGTTTACATTTGAATATCTTTCACCCAGAAATGTTTCATGACCCACCACATTTGGGAAATTTAGTATGCATATCAAAGAACCTATGTTTCAAATCCCAAGTCATTTTGATATGTTTTGACTAGGTTTCAAACCCCTCAAAGTTGGTGGTTTACTGTTGTCATGCATTGTGTAATTGATCATAATTCTGAGTACCCCTGTTTGACCAATTGTAAATTTTGAGCTTGTGACCTAATTGAAAAAATTCCTTTTGTACTCCATTGAAAAATTAAAATACTTCTTAATCCTCCATCTTCAGGCCACGACAAGTCCATTTGGTTAGTTTGCTAAGCTCATTCCTTTTGCAGTTTCTATCAGTATGCCAAACTGTCAAATGTAGATTTCTAAATGACCTCCTTTGAGGTCTTACAATTTAACACCCGGTTTAATGGAATGGAAAATTGAAAGCTCCCTATATTTTAGGCATGGAAATGTGCTACCATGAATATTTTCATCCCATGATGAATCCATTTTCCCAGTTTTCCAATCCGATTTTGTTTACAGTTTCTAACAATTTGATGCACATCAGTTGCACAGTTTGGTTTGAGGCCCTATTTGTGAGGTTATATCTTGAATACCGTGATTTTTCACATCAATAAAATAGTTTCCTTGAATTTTAGACCAAATTTAATTCAATTTTTCAAGGTCTCAGACCCTGAGGGTTTTGTATGCACAATTCTCCAGATGCTTTTCATTTGCAGAAATTGATATTTCTCATTTGTTCTTTTTTGTAAGTTCCAAGTGGCTACTTTTGAGGGGCTTCCAAATGTGTCTAGATAATTGTCAAGAGCCACGCTTCTGGATCGATATTCTCCATATAGTATACTTCCAATATCCAGAAGCTTGGGTCTTGAGGAGGTTGTTTGACTTGTTTTCAAAGTCGAAACCAAATGCAGTTCATTGTTATTGGACATGATAATTTGCAGAATTGTTGTGAAGAGGCGACTTGGGTGTTTAAAATATTTTGACCTATTGGGTTTCATCGGATGTCACTTTGTAGTATGGAAGAATGCTAAACATGGAACATGTGTGCCTAGTGCCATGCTCTGGTTACTTGATGTTGTTAGTTTTTAAAGCCAGCCCCAGAGGCCGGATGCCATTAATGAGTTAAGTTTGCAGAAATGTGAAAAGTTATTAAAAGCACCACTCGTTCAATGCTTTATTGTCCATTTGCGGTGGTTTGTTTTCAGAAGATTAAGGTTACAATAAATGGCTATAGATAAAATTCTTCCATATATGACTCCATGATTGGTGATTTAGTGCAATTGTCAATCGGAGATCTGATTCTGATTGTCAGATCCTCTCTTTTCAGGATATTTGTTATCAATAAACATCAATATCTTTGTCGATAGATAGCACACCAAAATATAATATATTGTTGATTGGTTCTCTTCCCAACTTAAATTTCTCACTTGTTGAAGCCAAGCAATTTCTATCCTTGTATAACAATCAAAAAACATTAGAGGACAACCTATCATGGTAATGAAGTAAATAAAATTGGCAAGGGTGATCCATATAAATACTGTGATGTTGATCTAAGGAATATTGTAAGTCTAACTGTATATGAGGAAGTTCATACAAAAAGCCATGGAAGTTTCCAGTGCAACACATGGAGGAAGAAGATAGACCATTTCAAATGCAATTGGCTGGTGTATAGCCAGCTCCATAACCTCTACCAACATGGGGAGTTTTGAAACCATTAAAGATTACAACTCCTAATCCATGCTACCCTATGCAATATTATTAGGAGGTTTATTTTTAAGTTTTTAAACAGCATGTTGTCCTACGTGATATGCTAAGGAGGAAAAGTCTACGCTAGATTGTAGAGCAAGAAGACTTGCGCAAGGCATGGAGTCATGTGCAATTTGAATTCAAGAGGCCTAGTATAGTTTTGAGAAAGACCTGCACATTGCTTATAAGGTGTGTGCTATGTTTTGAAGTTTGGTTTTAATAATCAAATGCCAAAGAGCTTGTGCATACTGCCAGAAAATGAAGGCTGCACATTGAGGGTGAAAGACATTTAAAAATCATGTAAAATACTTAGTTTGATCATGCTGGTCTGCGCAGGGTATTGGGGGCTATAAGAAAAATGTTTTAAGCAACAAAATTCAAGGCAAATCATAGATTGACAGGTGTAAACTCATTAATGGCCTGTGCAAACATTTCCATATGCTTCGCTACTTATATAGGGAGATTAATTGAGTTTTTTAAAACTATCATTTTAGATGCAATACAAAACATTGCAGTATGATTTAATGAGGATACAAGGAAGACCCCATGCATGGTATAAAACCAAGTCCATAAGCCTACATAGAAATATGAAGGAGCAGATTGGGAGTCTGCGTAGCAAGAGCATAAAGGAGGATTAACGTGATGTTTACACAACATCTTGAAATGGCAGACCTTGTGTAGGGTATTTGGGGATCTCCAAGTTTTAAAATAGATAAAACCAAATGCTACACCAATATTTGCTAAAAGGTTGCACAAGCCATCGGAGGAGTAAAAATTAAATGCACAGAATGTGGTTAATAAGAAGGAATTCATTTCCAAGTAGCCTACACTGTTTTGGGGGACATTGCCAATGCATATGGTAGTTGAAAATTGATTGAAAGCCTATGCAAGGCTAATAGGAGGAGATTTTCTTTTAAAAATTACAAAGCAAAAGCCATTGGTAAATGCAAAACCATGGCAGAGGCTGCGTAGACTTCCAGCGTGGGAGGAGGTTTTTATTTTTGGTTTCAAATTTGCAAAATGGAAACCATACCAGGGGGTGCCCATCCATATGGAGGAGAATGTAGGTTTTTATATAAGCAACAAGACATTACCATGAGTGAGCAGCATGCAGAGAAGACTCAAAAAGTTTGAAACTGAAAATTACAAAATCCCACATTGCCTGTGTGTGGGTAATTTGGAGTATTCAAATACTACAACGCTTATATCCATAGTAAATAAGAAGCGAAGAGGCCACTTGGTGGGCCTCTTGGATGGTAGTAAGCTTAGTGCATGGTGGGGCCCACATATTTTGGACAAAATGGACAAGAGGCTTTAGAACTTCAAAACATATTATCCCACATGCATCCCAAAATGGGATTTCAAAGAGTTTATAAGCAAAACCACACAGATAGAGATATGAAGAAGAAAGAAGAGGCTATGGACACGCGCAGGAGTTGAAGACTTGCCTTGAAAAGCATGCCCAAGGAGGAAGACACCCATATTTTGGTGGGACCCGCAAGGTTGACATGGCAGGTGACTTGGCATAAGACATTGCAGATTTTGGCGTGGATCTTGAGGCAGCCAAAATTGACAGATGGCTTAATGGATTGATGAGAAAGTTGCAAGGAATATAAGTCTAAGCCATTAAACCATTGGTCCACATGGCACAAGTGACAAGTTGTGCCCAGTGGACCAGTCAGCAAATCAGAGGATGCCATGTGGTGCTAAGCTGGCGCCAAGTAGCACAAGTCTAATACAGTTCAGAGGCACCAATTAGAGATCAACACGTGGTGCCAAGTGGACCTGAGGACCAATCAAAGGGTGACACTTGGTGCATTCTGGTGAGATGTGCAGATGTGAGATATTTTTTAATTTAAATTCATTTTATCAAATGGGTTAACCAGTGTGCAAGTTTTAAAAGAATCAAGGGTTGACTTAATGGCTTAGGGGAAAGATGCTCACCATCTACCCTTTAAGTCATTAAGCCTAAGTGACAAGTGTCGCATTTTGGTGCATTATGAGGAAATAATGAATTAAACTGAAATATCTAATTAAATCCATCACAAAAGGGAAAAGGTTTAAAAGGTGAGCAAGTTGAAAAAGATCCAAGGGTTGACTTAATGGCTTAGGGGAAAGATGCTCACCATCTACCCTTTAAGCCATTAAGCCTAGGTGAAAAGTGGTGCATTCTGGTGAGATGTGAGAAAAAAGGAGATATTAAAGTTTAAAATATCATTTCAATAGTCCAACTATTGAAAAGTATTAAAATTCAAATTGAAATTATTTCAAACTTTTAAAAGAAATCTGCACGAGAAGCAAAACTTAAATTAAAGTTTGAGAGGGCAAATTTGATCCAAAGTATAGAGTATTATATGTTGCCAGAAAGGTCTTGAAAAGGAGAAGAGGATTTTGTAGACTGTTTGAGGGAAAATCAAATCAGATTTTTGCAATTTTAGTTTGAGCAGTTGCAGACATTTTTGGGGAAAGACAGGTGTTGGTGACTGAATTGTTTTTCCTTTCTCCTATATCTGGTTTTTTCTCCATTATAATGAGGATGGTGAATTTACAGCTGCATAGAAGACTTTAGATTATGGTTTAGTTTTGAAGCTTTGTGTCTATTTTGAATGTTTTGAAGCAGAATGACATTAATAAAATACAGTGAAATCTACAATTTCAGATCTGTGATGTCTTTTTGTACTTTTGTTCATGCTCTTGTATGTTTAGTTTGTATGGCATTCTAAGACATGCTGGTTACAAGGTAACTGTGCAGTTACTTGTGAGCTTCCTTCAAGGAAGGATTCAGTCTTGTGAGTAATCCCTGAGGGCAGGGTATTAGTATGAAAATCTGATAGATAGATGTGAAAATGAAAGGATAGTTTGTAAGGCACTCTATCTGGGATCTTGTCTGTGTTCTTATTAATTGCGTTTCTGTTGATTTACATCTCATTGGACTCTTTGCTTGGGATTAGGCACTGGTATAAGTTCTAAAACATAGTTCTCATCATCAATCATTCAAATATTGAAAATCTTTTACTTTCCGTTTATGAACATGAATGTCCAGAATTTGTATTGAATAGTACATACATTATTGGTGATTCTTTAAAGAAATGAATCCATGGGTTAGCCTTCCTAGTTTTGAGAAGTTAAAAAGGAGAAGGATTATAAATCCTTAGTCCACTGTGAGATTATCTGTGATTCAGTGAGTCAGTAAGTAGGTACACCCCCTTGAGTTTGTGGAGCTCGAAGTGAAGAAGGATTTCATCCTTGTTTATTAGCCTTTTCCATGTAAGAATCTGTGTTGGAAATAGAGGTCAAGCATTGGTGATGTATTGTTGATTCTTGCAAGAAAAAGAACTAACAAAATGGTGACTCTATTGGGGAATATGTTAGAAATTTTGTTTTATTGAAACCCAAAAAATTGTAATTTGCTGGAGAAGTGAAGGTTAAAAGATCATAGGAGCTAATCATTTATCATCCATTTCTTGACCAGTTTGTGATTCTTTTCCCACATCTTTGTGGGTGACAACTCTGAATTCTTGTGCAAACTAGTAGCATTGGTTTACATGTAAATTTTCAGAGGTCTGTGGTACATTGTTTGCAGATTCGAAGCCCTTGTCAGTTTGTTTTGGCAAGGAAGGATAGAATATCATATAGTTGTTTGAGTGTGTTTACTTCTGCTGGCCATGAAAGAGTATCTCAGCAGTAGCAACAAAGGTATTCTACTTCTCATGTGTTTTTCTTTCATGAGAAATAAGTGATTTAAATGGATTGCCTCTATTGAGTGTTTTCAGCACTAGGAAAGAGGTGTGTTCAAGTTAGTGAGATGTCAATTATTTTTTCATCTAAAGTTTAGAATAGAAAGGGTTGTCCAAAATCATTTCATACCAAGAGGTATGAGCCATTGTGTTTTGATGGCATACATGGTTTTCCCAATGTTATTCCTAGTAACATTAGATGCAAATTGCCAATATTTTGTGGGAAACAACATGATTCAGCAAGTCAACATATTCAGTTGTTTGTTGATTTGATGGATGATTTTGAGATTGCACATGAAGATGTTCATATGAAATTGTTTGTTTAGACTTTAAGGGATGATGCTCATGAGTGGTTTTCTTTTTTAATAGCATGTTTGATATCCTCTTGGAGTGAGTTACATTCAGCCTTCATGTTGCAATTCAATGAAAGAGTAAGTGCACATGATGCATTTAATAAGTTGTTACAAATTAGGATTGAGAATGAAGAACTAGTTCCTAATTTTAACATTAGATTCGGAAAGGTTTTTAATGATATCCCTAAAAATTATAGACCCAATGATCAAGTGTGTGTATTTATCTACTTTGATGCATTTGATGAGGATATGAGCTATTTGTTTCGGGCTAAAGAACCTAATACTTTGCATCAAGCATTCATGGCAGCTATAGAGATTGAAAATAACATGAAGTACAGATTGACAAAGAACCATTTCTCTAGAGGTGTTTGCTGGCAAGTTGCATTTGAAAGTGGAAGTGAATGTTATGTTGAAGTTTCAAATTTAGATCAGTGTGTAGTTTGCCCTGCTATTGCAAATAATGTTGTTGAAATTTCAGACTTAAGAACATGTGGTGTTGGATTTTCTTTGTTACAAAGAGTTAATTCTATTTTTGTTGAAAAGAACACATGTGTTTGTAATGTTACAACAGTAGATGATAAATTTGATTCACTTGATGTTTTCCAAATGCAATAAGTGATTTCAGTTGTTGTTTCTCCTATTAATGAATTGTATTATGTTGAGAATGTTACTAATGATGATGTTGAAGGACATGCATCTCAGTCTTATCGGAATGAAGAAGCTAAAATTTGTGTTTCAAGTGATGAGAACAAGAGTGTTGATCTGTCATGGCATGAAGGGGCATCAAATGAAAATGAAAGTGATCAGTATGTACCACAGTCTAGTGATGATGATGAGGCTGAAACTTTTTATCCAAGTGAAGATGAGGAAAATGAAAGTGTTTGTCCATCTTCCTATGATTCTGATGCAACATGGGAAGAAGAGAGAAATGATGGGAGTGAGTTTTCTCATAAAAATGAAGGTACATTTCTTTATTCCAAATCTAAAAATGATGTTTCATCCCTGTATGGTATAAATCAGCTTGTAGTTGATAGTTTTGAAGGAAGTTCATTAATGCAATATAAGGATAAAGAAGTAGTTGAATAATGCACTACGCATAATGATGAGTTACCTAGTTGTGCAGAGGAATGTCATGAAGTTGTAAGTTATTTTAATTATCAGCATGTATGTAACTCTAAGCATGCAAATGATTCTAATTGTGGTATACCAACACCTAATGATAGTTTGAAACATGATTGGTGGTCTTCCCATTTTAATCATCTAGATGAAGACAATGCAAGAAATATTGATTTATATTCCGCATGCTTGATTGGTGAAGTGGATGATGTGTCTTCATGTAATGGTAACTCTAATTTTTCTTCCTCATATGTTGAAAGTACACATGATGTTAATGTTGAAAGTAGTTTCAAGGTGTTTTTTAACCCGCTATATGATGAGGATGTTGATATGGATCAGCCCCTCATTTGTCAAAATGTGTACAAAGGAGCTTTGCATGGAATTATAATCCACTTTTTGAAGAGCATGATGAAGTTTCAGATTTGGTTAGTTATGATTTTGATGACGATACAGTGTTATACTACAGTAAGAAATCAGATTGCTTCTCTTCTAGTTGTGATTATGATTACGATGAAAATGTTGTGTTTGGTGATGAAAGATATGATCAAGTAATTTTTGAAAATTAGTTGGCATGTAATAAAAAGTTTTATGATGATTACTTTCATGTTGTTGCTAATTTAGTGTGTGATTGTGAAGATACACTAGAGAGTTGTGGAATAATTTTTGAGTCTGATGTTGATGACATGTGTGAATACAAGTTTGATTACTCATTTGATTTCCACTTGGATACATAAGGTGATTTAAAATTTCATGACACATATGACTCATTTGGTGAAGTAGATTTTGAGCACTTTATGTTTCCGATTAATAGCATGCATAAATCAGTTTATGAGGATGAATTTCAGTTTAATATTAGTATTCATGAGCATGCTGATGTATAATTTCATAGTGGACAAGATGAAGAAAGTGTATCTAGTTTTTATATGCACTATGAAAATGAAGAGAGTTATTTTGTTTTTCCAAACAAAGAGATTGAAGATGTACATGAAATTGGTGAAACTGATATGAATGATACTTTCAGCTTACCTCAAGAAAATGTAAATGAAAATCAGGTTTATAATAGAGGCAAGTGTTGATTTCAGTTGTGGAAAGGTTTGAGGCTTTTTTTAAATGTTGTACAGTTGCTTTCTTTCCCTTTCAGTCATGTTGTGGTATGTTTGCTTTCAATAAGTGGTTCCCTATTTTCGGAGAAATAAGAGAAGAGAGAGAAAGTGAAGAGAAAGTTTGATTTGAAGTTTTGAATGGTCTGATGCACCAAGAGATTTTGAAGTCCTCTACATGCCTGCATGGGGCACGTGTCCACATTCAGAGCCATTGTTGGTACTCACAAATACAACAAGCATTTTTTAGTGTTTCACTAGTGCTTTGCATTTTGACCCCCTATAAGTGCTTTTTGAGCCTATTTTCCTAGATGAGATTATGAAGTTTTCCATTAATGTCAAGTACTTATCACTCTTGTTTAGGTATTTTAAGACATCCTAGGTCATTAAATTTGAGTTTCAAGTTGTTTCGTGATGTCTTGTTTCGAGCACTTGTCAAAATTTGTATTTCTGCCTAAGGGTCAATCTGTTGTAACAGGCCTAGTTTACCTTTGAATATCTTGCACCCAAAAATGTTTCATGACCCGCCACATTGGGGATGTTTATTATGCATATCAAAGAACCTATATTTCAAATCCCAAGTCATTTTGATATGTTTTGACTAAGTTTCAAACCCCTCAAAGTTGGTGGTTTACTGTTGTCTTGCATTGTGTAACTGATTAGAATTCTGAGTACCCCTGTTTGACCAATTGTAACTTTTGAGCTTGTGACCTAATTGAAAAAATTCCTTTTGTACTCCATTGTATATGTAAAATACTTCTTAATCCTCCGTCTTCAGGTCATGACAAGTCCATTTGGTCAGTTTGCTAAGCCCATTCCATTTGCAGTTTCTATCAGTATGCCAAACTGTCAAATGCAAATTTCTAAATGACCTACTTTGAGGTCTTACAATTTCACACCTGGTTGAATGGAATGGAAAATTGAAAGATCCCCTCTATTTTAGGCATGGAAATGTGCTACCATGAATATTTTCATGCCATGATGAATACGTTTTCCCAGTTTGCCAATCTGATTTCGTTTACAGTTTCTAACAATTTGATGCAGATCAGTTGCACAGTTTGGTCTGAGGCCCTGTTTGTGAGGTTATATCTTGAATACCATGATTTGTCACATTAGGAAAATGGTTTCCCTAAATTTTAGACCAAATTTACTTAAATTTGGCAAGGTCTCAGATCCTGAGGGTTTTGTATGCACAATTCTCCAGATGATTTTCATTTGCATAAATCGATATTTCTCATTTGTTCTTTTCTGTAGGTTCCACGTGGCTACTTTTGAGGGGCTTCCAAATGTGTCTGGATTATTTTCAAGAGCCACCCTTCCAGATCCATATTCTCCATATAGCATACTCCCAATATCCAGAAGCTTGGGTCTTCAAGAGGTCGTTTGACATGTTTTCAAAGTCAAAACCAAATGCAGTTCATTGTTATTAGACAGGATAATTTACAGAATTGTTGTGAAGAGGCGACTTGGGTGTTTAAAATCTTTTGACCTGTTTGGTTTCATCAGATGTCACTTTGCAGTATGGAAGAATGCTAAACATGGAACATGTGTGGCTAGTGCCATGCTCTAGTTACTTGATCTTGTTAGTTTTTAAAGCCAGCCCTAGAGGCTGGATGCCATTAATGAGTTAAGTTTGCAGAAATGTGAAAAGTTATTAAAAGCACCGCTGGTTCAATGCTTCATTTTCCATTCGCGGTGGATTGTTTTCAGATGATTAAGGTTACAAGAAATGGCTATAGATAAAAGTCTTCCATATATGACTCCATTATTGGTGATTTAGTGCAATTGTCAATCAGAGATCTGATTCCAGTTGTCAGATTCTCTCTTTTCAGGATATTTGTTATCAATAAACATCAATATCTTTGTGGATAGATAGCAAACCAAAATATAATATATTGTTGATTGGTTCTCTTCCCAACTTAAATTTCTCACTTGTTGAAGCCAAGCAATCGCTATCCCTGTATAGCAATCAAAAAACATTAGAGGATAGCTTGTCATGGTAATGAAGTGAATAAAATCTGCAAGGGTGATCCATATAAATACTGTGATGTTGATCTAAGGAAGATTGTAAGTCTAACTACATATGAGGAAGTTGATACAACAAGCCATGGAAGTTTCCAGCGCAGCACATGGAGGAGGAAGATAGACTATTTCAAATGCAATTGGCTGGTGTATAGCCAGCTCCACAACCTCTACCAACATGGGGAGTTTTGAAACCATTAAAGATTACAATTCTTAATGCATGCTACCCTGCGCAATATTATTAGGAGGTTTATTTTTAAGTTTTTAACCAGCATTCTATCCTGCGTAATATGCTAAGGAGGAAAAGTCTACGATGGATTGTAGAGAAAGAATACTTGTGCAAGGCATGGAGTCCTATGCAATTTGAATTCAAGAGGCCTAGCATAGTTTTGAGAAAGGCCTACACATTGTTTATAAGGTGTGTGCTAAGTTTTGAAGTTTGGTTTTAATAATCAAATACCAGGGAGCTTGCGCATACTACTAGACAATGAAGGATGCACATTGAGGGTGAAAGACATTTAAAAATCATGTAAAATACTTAGTTTGATCATGCTGGACTGTGCAGGGTATTGGGGGCTATAAAAAAAATGTTTTAAGCAGCAAAATTCAAGGAAAATCATAGATTGACAAGTGTAAACTCATTAATGACCTATGCAAACATTGCCATATGTTGCGCTACTTATACAGGGAGATTAATTGAGTTTTTTAAAACTGTCATTTTAGATGCAATACAAAACATTGCAATATGATTTAATGAAGATACAAGGAAGACCCCACACATGGTATAAAGCCAAGTCCATAAGCCTGCGTAGAAATATGAAGGAGCAGATTGGGAGTCTGCACAACAAGAGCATAAAGGAGGATTAACGTGATGTTTACACAACATCTTGAAATGGTAGAGCTTGCGCAGGGTATTTGGGGATCTCCAAGTTTTAAAATAGATAAAACCAAATGCCACACCAATATTTGTTGAAAGGCTGTGCAAGCCATTGGAGGAGTAAAAATCAAATGCACAAAATGTGGTTAATAAGAAGGAATTCATTTCCAAGTAGCCTACGTTGTTTTGGGGGACATTGCCAATGCATATGGCAGTTGAAAATTGATTGAAAGCCTATGCAAGGCTAATAGGAGGATATTGTCTTTTAAAACTTACAAATCAAAAGCCATTTGTAAATGCAAAACCATAGCAGAGGCTGCGTAGACTTCTAGCATGGGCGGAGGTTTTTATTTTTGTTTTCAAATTTGCAAAATGGAAACCATGCCAGGGGGCGCCCAACCATATGGAGGAGAATGTAGGTTTTTACATAAGCAACAAGACATTACCATGGGCGAGCAACTTCCAGAGAAGACTCAAAAAGTTTGAAACTGAATATTGCAATATCCCACATTGCCTGTGCGTGGGTAATTTGGAGTATTCAAATACTACAGTGCTTATATCCATGGTAAATAAGAAGCCAAGAGGCCACTTGGTGGCCCTCTTGCCTGGTTGTAAGCTTAGTGCGCGGTGGGGCCCACATATTTTGGATGAAAATGTACAAGAGGCTTTAGAACTTCAAAACATATTATCCCACATGCATCCCAAAATGGGATTTCGAAGAGTTTATAAGCAAAACCACACAGATAGAGATATGAAGAAGAAAGAAGAGGCTATGGGTGCGTGCAGGAGCTGAAGACTTGCCTTGAAAAGCATGCCCAAGGAGGAAGACACCCAAATTTTGGTGGGACCCACAAGGTTGACATGGTAGGTGACTTGGCATAAGAGGTTGTAGATTTTGGTGCAGATCTCAAGGCAGCCAAAATTGACGGATGGTTTAGTGGCTTGATGAGAAAGTTGCAAGGAAGATAAGCCTAAGCCATTAAGCCATTGGTCCACATGGCACAAGTGACAAGTGGTGCCCAGTGGACTGGTCAGAAAATCAAAGGATGCCACATGGCGCTAAGAAGGTGCCAAGTGGCGCAAGTCTAATGCAATTCAGAGGTACCAATTAGAGATCGACACGTGGCGCCAAGTGGACCTGTGGACTAATCAGAGGGTGACACTTGGTGCATTTTGGTGAGATGTGCTGATGTGAGATATTTTTTAATTTAAATTCATTTCATCAAATAGGTTAACTAGTGTGCAAGTTTTAAAAGAATCAAGGGATGACTTAATGGCTTAGGGGAAAGATGCTCACCATCTAACCTTTGAGCCATTAAGCCTAAGCGAAAAGTGACATTCTGAGGAAATAATGAATTAAACTGAAATATTTAATTAAATCCATCACAAAAGGGAAAAGGATTAAAAGGTGAGAAATTTGAAAAAGATCCAAGGGCTGACTTGTTGGTACTCCTAAATTTGGAACAAATTTGGAGTGACCATGTAAAGTTTTCAGATAAGCAAAGTAAGTACCCTTGAAATTTTTGTGTGAGAAGGCTCAGTTAGAATGCTTGAAAAGGGTACCCGGATGATTTTCATGAGGTACAAATTGGGAAAAGGCTTCAATGCCTTTCATTTGACATATGTAGTGGGTTCCAACTCCTAAATTTCAAATCTGACATGTTTAGGGTGTAGTCATTTTGAGGTGGTCACCTAGATCTGCATTTCACTAAACTGTCATTTTGTTGTCTGGGGTCTAGTTTGCTTCTGAATATCTTACACCCTGTTGAGTTTCATAAGCCATCACTTTGGGAATGTGTTCCATGCATATCAAAGAGCTTATGTTTTATATCCTAAGTCATTTTGAACCCATTTGATAGGTCTTCATACTTCCCAAAGTTGGTTGCTCAGAACTGTTTGCATTTTTGTTCTGCCTAAGAATCTAAATAGCCCATTTTGATAGGTTATAACTTTTGACCAGTTGATTCAATTGAGAAAAGTGTCTTTTGTACTGTGTTCTAGTGGTCACACACTCCAATTTTTCCAGTTTGCAGATCCCTATGAAATCAGATGATAATTTTTTTAGAACCATTCCATTGGTGAGTAATTCTGATTTCATGTGTTCTCAAGTACAAAATTGCTAAGTTGTCCACTTTGAGATTTTGAAAATGTGTATGCGGGTGAACATTTTGGATAATTGACTTGTCCCTCATATTGTAAACATAGGAGTACACCTTTTTGAAGATTTACAGATTCCTGCCAATCCATTTATCCACTTTTCCAGAGCCTTTCCATTTCCAATTTATTGAGTTTCACTAAAGATCCAGATTTCATAATTAAATGGCATACTTTGTGGTTTCCCTATTTGTACCTGGTTCAAGGTCAGACATAATTGAAGGTTGATCTACATTATAGACCTAGGAATGAGCTCCTTTGAATATTTCTAGGTTTTAATCAATCCAGTTGATCACTTTGCTTCTCTGATTCCAAATTCAGTTTCTACTTTTTCACTGTGTTAAAAATGAGAAAAGGGTTAGGGTGCTAACTTTGCAGTTTGGTATCAGTTAAATGGTTTGTTTTCAGGAAAATTTAATTGAGGGGTCATGTTCTACATATGACATTGAATCCAGGTTCAGAGGTCAAGATTCTGAAGGTTCATTTTAGTGACCTTATAAATTTAGTTTCAGGGGCATTTTATTTAGCAAACAGTGCAGAAAAGAGTTAAGTTTGCAAAATGGTCATTTTAAGGAAATGATAACTTTCCATCTGAATGTTATTTTCAAGATCTGATTGTGGGACCATTCTCATTGCATATGGATGTACTATTGTGAACAATGGTGTCTACGCATTTGAAATGAATACAAAATATTTTCAAAACCTCCAACCAACACATTACAAAAGATTTCAAATGGAATTCCTTTGTAGCATTTGAAGAGGGAAAGGAATTATTTCAAAGAGGAGGTTTCATTATTGCATTACAAATTCAATGGCATTAGAGGGCTGTGTATTGAAACATGGAGTCAGAAACAAGGCAAATGTAAAGAACAAAAGGGATGTCTGTGCATATCTTCTTGGGAGTTTTAAAACTTTAGAAGCCTTCAGCATATGCAATAGAGGAGAGATGCTACCCAGCACATGGAGGAAATTTGCAACATTTAAAACATTAAAATTAGAACATTGCAAAAAGGGAAAGATTAAATTAAAAATTTGCAAACACAAATTTGCAAAGCAACAAAAAACATAGTCATATTGCGGGGGGCATAACTTTTTATTCAACCGTTGGATCGAGCTCATTTTTGAATATGTTGTCACAAATCTAATTCTCCAGATTCTCACTGGAGCGATTTTCCAAATTCTTCTTGGTTCGTGAGATACGGTCACCTATGTGCAGCATTATCTAAACTGCCCATAAAGAAACTCAAAGAGACATTATCCCACATTTGCTGGGCAGTGGCATTTTTTGACATTTATATACTCCAACACATAGTATATGAAATAAGAAAGAGAGCCTAGAGGATCTTGGCAGGCTCTATGGTGCTGGAGGTTGGAATGCATGGTAGGACCTCATATTTTGAGCCAAATTTCAAAAATGCTTTCAACCCATATGGAAATTTAATCTCACATTCATCCTGCAAGAGCATTTCAAAATGCATATAAGCTAAAACACAAACATGTTAATTTGAAGAAAGAAGAAGAGGCTATCCACGCGTGCGTACAGTCATCTGACGCCTTAGTTTCTATGCCTGAAAGTGGCATGTGGCATCTGGTCGCGTGGTCGCGAGAAGTTCTGGTGGCACAGTCGCGAGAGGATCCAATCACTCAGTCGGGAAAAAAATTGCAAGTGACCGCCAAAAATCTAAGACTTGGCGACTGACCGCTAGTGGTTAGTCGTGGAGTCGGGAGATGCAGAGGATAAACAGATGAGACTTGGCGACTAACCGCTAGCGGTTAGTCGCAAAGTAGCTAGATGTCAGAGATGATTGCTGCGATGAGGAGGTAGCCGCTGGTCGCGTGGTTGCCAGATGGAATTAGCCACCGGATGCCAGTCGCAAGGTCGCCCAGGATTGACGGTTGAATTAAAATTTTCTTGCGACTTGGAGACTAAGTGTGGTCGCATGGTCATCGGTTAAAATTGCTAAGTGGGAATTTATTCAGAGACTGTGAGACTAAGGTTGGTCGCATGGTCGCCAGATTTAACTGTGGTTAGTAAAAATACTCAGAGACTTAGAGACAAAGGAAGAAGGCTAACCATGGTTAAAGGCACAGTTAGGACCAGTTTATGACAGTGAATCAACATGTGACACATGTCAAAATCTAGTGAAGTCTGGGAAAAATATGCTTAAATGTGAGGATTCCAAAGACTTTAGAATGTCCACAGGAGTAATTTTAAAGGGAATTTTATAGTTTTTTATTGCAAATCTTCATATGTTTATTCCCAGAGAGTTTTTTGAAGACAGTTGAAGTCAGGGGTTTTTGCAGGAAAGATCAGATTTGGGGATGAGAAATAAAGGTTAAATTTGCATAGAATGAAATAAATATATTTATTTGTTTTTAAGCCTTGACAGATGAATTTATGGGAAGATATTTATCAAAGGATAAATCAGATTTTCAAAGGGAAATATGACTAGATTTCAAAGATATTTTACAAATGAAATCAGATGTGATGGACTTTTCAGTGGAAGAATGAAAGAGTTATTATAAAGATAAAATCAGATATTTTCTTAGACAGATGGAGTTAGTTATTAAAGATATATCAAATATTTTGAAGACTTGGAAAGACAAGTAAAATCATATTTGTGAAGTCACCCAGAAGGTTCAGATATTTTGAAAAGAAGGAATGAGTAAAATTCAGATTTGAGAGAAGGACAGGTGTTGGCCAGACATAGTTTTTAGGGTTTCTCCTTCTTCTATATCTTCTCTTCTCTTTTCTGTTTTGAGGGTTCTGATTTCAGGTTTCTGTTTTGGTTCCTGTGGAGGTTCCTGGTCTTGTTCTTGTTCCTGTATTTTCTTGGTTCAGTACAAGTTACCATTGGTTTGAAGATTTCTATTTGTAAAGCATATTTCTTTTTTATGTTTACTTCTTGAGTTTATTTTCTGGATATATAGAAACAATTTGGATTAATGAGAATACAATGTAGTTCCTACTCATTATTGTCTTGTCTCTTTTGACTGTGGTTTATGCTCTAGTATAGTTCATTTGTAAGGCATCTGAAATATACCTACTACAAGGTAGTGTGTCTAATCATTTGTGAGTCTTTCTCAAGGAGAGAGTTAAATTTTGTAAATGATTTCAGAGAGCAGGACATGGTTGTGAAGATTTGATGAAGTATTAAGTTGAGTAGATTGTTTGTAAGGCATCCAATCTGGATTGTATGAAGTTTGTAAGGCATTCTTCAGTATTGCATTATTTTTTATTGTTGACATATGTTTTCATTGACTCTTTTCCCAAGGAATAGGCACTAGTCTAGAGTTTGCTGAGAAAGTGTTTTCTCCATTCAATCATACACAAATTAATCAATTTCATCTAGTTTTTAGAACAAATTTGTTGAACTCATTAAGGAATCATATCAGCAGGATAGTGTCCATTTTAGTGATTCCTTAGAGAGTGACTCAAAAGGTTATCCTTCCTTGAGTTTAAACTCAGAAAAAGAAGGATAAACATTATTATGCCACTGTTATTTGTTATTACAGTCATAGTATTCCCTGTTAAGCTCTGTTTCAGATTGTTTCCAGTCATTTGAAGATTGGTATCTTATTGATATAATCAGAAATATAATAACATAACAGTGAAGACCCAATCCACCATTTAAAGTTTACTTGAAACACAGTGAACTATCTAAGTAATACCCGCTTGAGTCTGTGGAGCTCAAAAATGAAGAAGGATATTATCCAATCCTTAGCAATTAGCCTTTCTCTTGTCAAAAGGGAGTTTGCATTCAAGTATAATCAGTATACTGTCATTTTAAGGTTGCGGTGCAAGTAAAAGTGCTAACATGACTTAGTGGCTTAGGGGAAAGATGCTCAGCATCTACCCTTTAAGCCATTAAGCCTAGGTTCCAAGTGGTGCATTCTAGTGAGATGTGAGAAAAAAGAAGATATTAAAGCTTAAAATATCATTTCAATATTCGAACTATTTAAAAGTATTTAAATTCAAATTGAAATTATTTCAAACTTTTAAAAGAAATCTGCACGAGAAGGCAAACTTGAATTAAAGTTTCAGAGGGCAAATTTGATCCAAAGTATAGAGTATTATATGTTGCCAGAAAGGTCTCAGAAAGGAGAAGAGGATTTTGTAGACCATTTGAGGGAAAATCAAATCAGATTTTTGCAGTTTCAGTTTGAGTAGTTGCAGGTATTTTTGGGGACAGACAGGTGTCGGTGACTGGATTGTTTTTCTTTTCTCCTATATCTGGTTTTTTCTCCATTGTAATGATGATGGTGAATTTACAGCTGCATACTAGACTTCAGATTAAGGTTTAGTTTTGAATCTTTGTGTCTATTTTGAATGTTTTGAAGCTGAATGACATTAATAAAATATAGTGAAATCTCTAGTTTCAGATCTGTGATGTCTTTTTGTACTTTTGTTCATGCTCTTGTATGTTTATTCTGTAAGGCATTCTAAAACATGTTGGTTACAAGTTAACTGTGCAGTTACTTGTGAGCTTCCTTCAAGGAAGGAGTCAGTCTTGTGAGTAATCCCTGAGGGCAGGGTATAAGTATGAAAATCTAATAGATAGATGTGAAAATGAAAGGATAGTTTGTAAGGCACTCTATCTGGGATCTTGTCTGTATTCTTATTATTTGGGTTTCTATTGATTTACATCTCATTGAACTCTTTGCCTGGGATTAGGCACTGGTCTAAGTTCTAAAAAGTAGTTCTCATCATCAATCATTCAAATATTGAAAATCTTTTACTTTTTGTTTATGAACATGAATGTCTAGAATCTATACTGAATAGTACATACATTGTTGGCGATTCTTTGAAGAAATGAATCCATGGGTTAGCCTTCCTAGTTCTGAGAACTTAAAAAGGAGAAGGATTATAAATCCTTAGTCCACTGTGAGATTATATGTGATTCAGTGAGTCAGTAAGTAGGTACACCCGTCTGAGTTTGTGGAGCTCGAAGTGAAGAAGGATTTCATCCTTGTTAATTAGCCTTTTCCATGTAAGAATTTGTGCTGGGAATAGAGGTCAAGCATTGTTGATGTATTGTTGATTCTTGCATGAAAAAGAGCTAACAACACCGATGGAAAACAAAAGTGAAAGACTGACAGAGAAGCCCGACCATTAGAACCGACAGTCAGTTAGAGAACCCACAAATAGTGGATCTGAGTTTTACATGTCAGATAAAGCATTGTAATTCTATTTTTAGAGTTTTAATTTGTTTTAAATAATTACTTGAGGGTCAAGCAAGCATTATGTAAATGTTTTAAAGCATCCTAATGGATCTAAAACATATCTAGCTAAAGATCAAAGTCAAGTTGTAAACCTTGGATCTAGAGTTAACTTGTGAAGTTTGAATCAAGAATAGAGCTAAAATCTAGTATAAATGGATGTTCGATCAATTGTGAATTATGAATTCATTGTTGTTGATAGCCACGAAGAGAATCTAAGGAGAAGAAGGAGGAATTCATGCAAATTTTAGAAATAGATCACATCAGTTATCAAGAACACACAGAGGCTACCGACGAGCAGACAAAGGTATTATTTAGTCATGAAAAAATGATTACTCATACATAGGAAGCTTTATTGGATCTGTTATCAGCAATTATAGATTGCATACATCATCATATCAAAGACTTATGTAGTTTCATTCTAACAAGTTCATCACATCTAAAATCCTTTTGTAGAAGGTGGACTTAACCATTCTTTACAAATCTCTTAAGAGAGTGCACACTTAACAGTGTTACTAAAGCTTCAAACGAAGTAGATCTTAACAGGTCTCCACTATAATACTCCTAACAGGGTAGGTCATCAGAAGTGACCAATTGTAAGCCTTAACTAGCCCCTTCTTATCTATAGATAGTGAAGTCTTGTGGGTAACAATCCCCACCATAGTTTTTACTTCCTAACAGGAGTTTTCTGCAATATCATATCTTCTGTCATCTGTTATCTATTTTCATGAATATTTCTTGTATGGTTACATATTAAAGAACTTATTTTATGATTGCATATACATAAAGAAAGATGAACATTTAGATAAGATAATTTACAAACTGATGACTAAGGGTTAATGTGCTAACCAAGAAAAGTTTTAGAGGTGCTGATTCACCCCTCCCCTCTCAGTACATCATTCCAATATAATTCTAGCAATTGGTATCAGAGCTAAGTCTCTTTCTTGAAAAGCTTAAAGACTTAAGAGAAAAGATCAGAGCAATGGAAAAGTACATAGTGGACATGACTATTGAGAATGAGCAGTTACAGATGCAGATAAACTATGAGTAGTATAAAGAAGCAAGAATCAACTTAAGAAAACTTCTTGATAAAAGAAATATTATGGAAACTAGGATGAATGAGAAGTACTACAAAGAATCATAAATACAAGATCACTTTGAGACAGCAGAATCATCAACAAGAAAAGCTTCAAACGCATCAGTAGAAGAAATCACAAATCTACAAGAGGTCAATCTACATCTGAAAGAGAAAATCAAGATGCTGCAAATTGGTCAAGAAACTCAAATGGTAAAAATGATTGATGTCATGAATGATGCAAGAAAAGATGAAAATGAAAGAACACTAGCCATTGATGATAGGAGGAAAATAACAGAGAAGCTGCAAGAGAAAGATTCAGAGATTCAAAGACTTACTGAGCATCACCATGAGGTTACCAACCAGATTATTCTTATGAGTCAAGAAGAAAATAGACTAAATACAAAACTCATTGAATGAATATAGATTATTGGTGATCTAAGAGAAGAGAATGAAAAAATGAAGCATGAAATCAAAGTCCAGAATCAACACAACAAATTGATAAAGAAAGCTGAAGATAGCAACAAAAGGATGGACAATTTTCTTGATGGACAGAGAAGAGTCAACAACTACACAAGATTAGGGTACAACAAGAATGGTGAATCTTCTAAACAACCAGATCAAAGGAATGCTTTCACAACCCCAAGATCCAAGAAACTGTCATGTAATCATGTAATCAAAATGAAAGGTATTTCTCAAGCACAATCTACGTTCATTGGTAATTGTTATAAATGTCAAAAGAAAGGACACAAGGCACATGAATGTAGATCCAAAGTGAAAAATTCAAAGAGGAAAACCTACATGGACAAGTATTGTCCTACCTGAAAGATGAATGGGCATACACATGAAGAGTGCTGAAAAAAGAACAATAAGGCCTGGACACCAAAATAAACTGATAATAGCCACAAACCAACAAGAGTAGGTAACTCATATGTTTGGGACTGTAACACATGGGTAAACTGCATAGCATGTGGAAGGTATGGTCATATTGCTGCCAACTGTATGAGAAACTTGACCATAAGGTCAAGCGGTTGGACCAATCTAGGTATGGCATGTTTGCATTGTCATAATGTTGGACATGTGATAAAAGATTGCAAAGACCGACTGACAGACACAAGTACTCATCCCAATGGAAATACCATTGATGACATCAAGAGAATGAGAAACAAGATGTGGGTAAAAGCCACAAACTAGAACAAGAAATGTAAATGGTGAGACCCCATCCAATGGATCTAGTGACATCACTACATCCATCTAGATTGCACAAAGTATGTATGGAACTGCATTATGACAAGTTACATTATCCATCGGTTCTATTACACATGAATAAAGATGCAATATACTATTATTTGCTAAACTATTGAATAGCAACCATCGGTTATTGGGCACAAATTTGCATCGGTGAACACACACAGAAAAGTTAGCACTACTTACCGGAATGTACCGGTCAAACAAACACCAAGTTGCTAGGTGTAAACTGATGAGCATCGGTGAATCTTGAGGCAACAAAAGCTATCATCGCCACTTTACCGACCATCATCACTGAAGTCACCAAAGTTTCTAGCAACCCTGACGCTTTGTACAGACACCGAAGATGTTATGAATGCCTCTACTGATGAACTCATTCTTTGCATACCAACAAGTTGGTGATCATTAATAACAACTTAGGGCACAAAAAGGTTATAAAATCCTGACAGGTAAACTCATTTTTGCACCTGGAATTTTTGAACAGAGCAAAGCAGAGCAGAGTGATTTCAAAGCAATTTGGAGAGTGACCCAGTAAGAATCAATTTGACACAAAGCATTCACATTCACAGGCAATCACAGAGAATCAGTAAGTAATCACATTCATCGACCACACTATTTTATTTGTGAAAAGACCTAAATTTCTACAAAATGATGGCATCGTCTTCTAGAGTTGAGAAGATTAGGGAAAATAAGAAGAAATCATTCAAGCTTGTCAGGAGAGGTTCTTGTGTTAAACCCAAATTCAAGCTACACCCAGAAATTGCATCACAACTTGATGATTCTAGAGAATTCTCTTGAATCCCACCTAGGGTTTTACTGGTAGAGGATGTAAGGTCCTATATACACTACAAGATCTTAGAAATAGGAGATGTAGACCTAGATAATGCCTATAGGGCACTATGTGATGATGCTAGAAATCTCAAAGAAGAGCAAAACATCTGGAAGTGAAAGGAATCACAAATGCACTACATTTTCCCAAGGTCTTCAAAACATAATGGATAAAGATTGTTCTTAGTAGAATGCACAACAAGACTTTATGGCTTAATAAGCCAAAGTCAATAACAAAGGATGTTATTCATGCAGTTACTGGTTATCCTACAACTGACAAACCACAAGCTCACAAACACCCATCCCTGGTAGAAGTGGAAAAATTGACTGGTGCTAAATCAGACAAAAGAGCACTCAAGGTCAATACCATTACCAACATAGAGTTGAAGTTTGGAGCATGTTTTGTTGGATATAAAATCTTCCAAGCAAGCACAATGAATAGCATATCAAGTACTTCTATGAGCACAACATACAAGATCATCAAATAGGGAAAGAAGATGGATCTTGCAGAGATCTTGTTACATCAACTGGAGGAGAACATGTGCACTATAAGATCTTCAAGGACAATCACTTGTAAGTTTGGTTCCCTCATAATGTGCATATTCTTTTACTTTGAAGAATACTTTCCTTCAATAGGAAAAGTTTTATGGGACACAAGAAAACCTATAACCATTTAGATAGGTGAATTCATAGAATCACTAGCAATAGATTTTGATAATGTAATGCATGAGTAGTTCAAAACCATTAAGGAAATGTTGCAAACAAGAACAAGGATTCCTAAAAATGTAATAGAGGAACATAAAGAGAATATATGTTTCATGGTAGATACTGATTTCACATACATCTAAGTAGTAGTACCTAGGAAGTCATGGCTTTCATGATCAAAATATGAAATCAAAACAGGAAAAGCTAATGAGTGCATTGAGGCACTATTAAATGAACTAGTGGACAACAAGCAACTAAGATTTGGCACCTATGAAGAGGCCAAACAAAAGATTAAGACCAATATTTTTATAAAGAAAGCTATCAAACAGTCAAGTAGAATGGTGAAGAATCTTAAAAAGAACTTGAATATATATTCTAAAGGTGAAGAGGAACAAGAGGGTAAGGAGGAACTCGCCGAGGACCAGCTACCCATCGGTGATACATTAGAGGAAAATGAATCAGAGGAAGAACAGTCTGATTCACCACCTCCTCCTCCACCTAAGAAGTCAAGAACAAGGAGTCAGATAGCAAAGGATGCAACTCCTTCTCCCATGGTAAAAGGAAAGGTGCATAAAAGGAAACCTGACACATCAAAGGGAAAACAACTAGTTAGGACACCTACCAAAAGGAGGAAATTTGTTCAGACAAATGAGGATATAGAGGACTCAACTATGGATGAGCCTGACACTGCAATTAAACAAGCAAAGGAAACATCAAAGGTAACATCAATTATTGAAAACATTGATGAAATATGTAAGTACATTTCAGAAGCCTAATCTATTGCACATCCTAAGATTAGGAAATGGTTGAAATGGGACTCTGTACAATAGATTAAAATTGAAGATGCAATTATAGCTAAAATGTGTAGACACTATTATGTCCCACTTCAATTCACTACACGTGATGTACCACAAGAATTGTTGATTAGATTATGTTCTAGGTTCAAATTTGCACTCCATGAGGAGAAACAGATAAGAGAAAGAGTACTTGTTTCTCTTATGCCTCCTGAATCAAAAAGAGAAGAAATAAATGAAATCATGGAGAAATATGAGAAAAACTTCTCACCCAAAATGAGAGCTTACAAATTTCTTGAAGAGATGCTTATAGAGATAGAACAAGAAACTCATGATAAATGGAGCAAGATACTCAATCCTACTAAGGAGAGCAGTTATGCGAAGGAAACAATCACTCAGAAAGATAACTCAATAGCAGAGTTAGACAGTGAAGAAGTTCAAATAACTGGCCAGAAATAGGTTGATATTGTAGATGAAGAATGGCCTGACATAAATGATGAATCAAAAGTACCAACAAGTCCAATTCACATCATTTTAGAGGATGAAGAAGTTACCAAAGAATAGTTAAAAATAAAAGGTAACTTGGATGATGATATAAATGATGAATCATGGCTAGACAACATTGTCAATACCACTACAGGAAAAGACCCAGCAGTAGAAGTACAAAAAGATGAAGACATAAATATTGTATAGGGCAATACCGATGGATAGGATTCAACTATTGACACTACAACAGTCAATACACCGACAAACATGAATATATTAATAGATGCTATTGATATTCAATCAAGCCAGGACAAATCATCTAAAAGAGATGATGATATACCCAAGGATATGGGTACTGATGAAAACAAAGATGCATCCAACATTCAAAAGGATATAGATACAGAGATGAAGGATGCAACCGGCACTCAGCAATAAGTGTCCAATGAACAAAACAAAGAAGCAGATGACAAAATTGAGGACACATTGAGAAAATTTGAAGAAAAAGACAAGAGTGAAGGAGTCCAGTAGGATCAAGGAACAAAACACAAAGAAGATATATCTGTTGATACACCTAAGGCCAATGAGGAGACGTCTTCACCAAACTAGACAATGGACTCAGAATAGAAACAATAGGACATTTCATCTTCTTGACCCTCACCTACCAAGTCAACCCAATATCAAGAATTACAAATGGTAGTACATCAATCTACCACCTAGCCAAAGAAAAAGAAGAAGAAAGCATTGAAGAAAGACATCTTGGCTGTTACACTAGATGAAGTAATAGAAGTCCCAAACTAGGATATTACTACTTTGGATAGTGATAAACTTCAAGAGTTTGGAGTGTTATGCCAAAGGAAAGCCATTCAAAAGAAAATGATATAGGAACATAGGGAAACAATGGCACTTGACAAAGCAAGAGACATTCTCCAACAATTGGTTCCTAAGGTGAAACTTGAACAAAATGCTATAGTTAAGAAGAAAATAGTTGTTCTTACTGACGCCATCACAGACCAGAATATAGATGCAGAATAAGCTATGGAAGAACAAGCAGAGAAAAAGTATCAATACAAGTTAATTGATAAAATCAGCCAAGCAGTAGCAGTGAACAAGGTAAAGCTTTCTGAACAAGGTAAAGCTTTCTGAACTAACTGATCAATTAGATCCAATGATTACTAAGGAAATTACCTTAGTTCAAAAGATGTGCACACTTGAAAAGTTTACAAAAGAAAATAGTGACAAGTTAGAAAAAATAGATTCTAATGTCACAACGAGTGCACAAAGCCTAAACTCAAATGCAAACAGTATCAAGGTGCATCATGACAAGGTCATTGAGGCTAACAGGCTAAGGCAAGAAATATGGGATACTGAAACACAACTAAGAGGTGAGATTACAGAACTACAGGCACACATCTTGCCTAATCTTACTATTCTACAACATCATTTTTATGAAGCAAGAAACCTAATTGCAACCCCATAGATGTT
Source organism: Thuja plicata (assembly GCA_018584345.1). NCBI lineage: Eukaryota > Viridiplantae > Streptophyta > Pinopsida > Cupressales > Cupressaceae > Thuja > Thuja plicata. The sequence goes on from MU224554.1 coordinate 3,709,261, forward strand.
AGTAGTAGACAACATCTATGATATACATGTAAGGATACCACTTGAGCACATGGCTCTAGAAATGCTGAAGGATAAATGGGAAAATATTATGGAGGAGATCAAGTCCTCACATTCCCACCTTTTTGACAAGATGTAAATACCTTTTCCTTTATTATAAAAAAAGGAGGAATAGAAAGGAAATGTATATTGTATGTACAGAAGGAACATATATGTAAAGATAGTTATCTACAATATATTAAATCAAAAAAAGGGAAAAATAAAAGTACATAAGGAAATGTATATATACTTACACTTACCGGCATATACATAGGGGGAGTCATTCAAATGACTAAGGAAGAAGTATACACAGGTGTACATACTAATACATTCAGTATGTTGCACATAT
>MU224554.1:3710902-3722620 GCA_018584345.1 Thuja plicata
GCATATACATAAAGAAAGATGAACAGTTAGATAAGATAATTTACAAACTGATGACTAAGGGTTAATGGGCTAACCAAGAAAAATTTTAGAGGTACTGATTCACCCCTCCCCTCTCAGTACATCATTCCAATATAATTCCAACATGCATAAGTATGGACTTCATAGTGGGGTTACCTAGGACTCCAACTGGTTTAGATAGTGTGTTTGTAGTGCTAGACAGGTTTAGTAAGATGAGCCACTTCATACCATGAAAAACAACACATGATGTCATCCATATTGCTTACTTGTTCTTCAAAGAAATAGTGAGGATTCATGGTCTACCAATGAGCATTGTTGCAGACAGGGATGTGAAGTTTATGGGGCACTTTTGGAAGACCCTATGGAAGAGACTAGGTACAAAATTATCTCATGGGTCTGCCTACCATCCTCAAACAAATGGGAAAACTGAGGTAATCAATAGAGTTCTTGGGAACTTTCTCAGATGTCTGACAAAGGAATGTGGACAAGGATGGGAGCAAGTTATTCCATAGGCAGAATTTGCCTATAATGATAGCACAAATAGGAATACAGGGAAAAGTCCATTTGAGATTGTGTATGGGGCACATCTAAGGGGTGTGATAGAGATCAAAGACCTCAAAGGATATGAGGGACTTAGTGAATATGTTGATGACTTTGCACAATCAATGATGGAAGTCTATGAACAAGTGAAAAAGACCTTCCAATAAGAAGTTGAAGGCTAAAAGAGATGGGGGGAGTAGAGATTTGTAGTTTGAAGTGGGTGAACTAGTAATGGTGTTCCTGAATAAGGAAAGACTACAAAAGGGGATACCTAGAAAGCTACATATGAAAAGGATTGGACCTTGCAAGATATTGGCTAAATATGGGCCCAATGCTTACAAGGCGGAGTTGCCCAAAGAGATGTCAATTTCTCCAATCTTCAATGTGAAGGATTTGATCAAGTATAAGGGGCCATATATGGATGAGTTGTAGTATAGTACAAAGGTGCATAAGGATGTGGGAGAGTTCAAGACACTGGAACAGGTCAAGCCATAAGTGGAAAAGATATTGGATTCAAGAGTAAAGAGGAAGACAAGACACAAAGTCTATATGGAGCATCTAGTGAAGTGGAGACAGAAACCAGAGTCAAAATCTACTTGTATAGCTGACAGTGACTTCAAGAAGCATGGAATCAGTGAGGAATTCTTGACACCACAGGTACCTTAACTTTCTTTTTGTAGGGAGAGGATGGTGCAGGAGCACCCTAAGGTCTTTAGGTAGATCTTTAGTCAATTTTGGCTGGTAGGTTGGTTTGGCCAACCATCCATGAATAAGGACTATTTTATAAAGTCTCTAGTTTTTTTTAGGTGTGTTTAGTGGTAGGAGAGATTAGGGTTTGTGTGGGGTTGAGTCAAGTTGATTCTAGGGGTCTAGCACCTAGAAGTCAACCAAAAAGTCAAAGGATTGACCAAAATTCCAAAATAGGGATATTTTTAAGTTTTTAATTTTTTCAAGTCATTTGAGGTCATTTGGTAAGGTTTGAAACCAAATAGGACCATCAAAGTGAAGAAAGTTTCATTTTGACAAAAGTTGTCAAAGTTGTCATGACAACTTTTCAAAGTTGTCATTACAACATTTCCTAGATTTTAGGAATCGGCTCTTATGATGCCCAAATCCTGACCAGAGGGTCTAGAAATAAGGGATGAGAGTATATAAGGTTATTTGAACCCTAATCTGACACTTAGATTTTATTGTGTACAAACTGGTTATTAAAAAAAACCAATTTACACTGTAATTAACAAACAAAGCCATCATCCATCACTTTTGTGGATTGAATGGATTGAAGGAAAGCATGAAGAGTGTTTTAAATGTAATTCCTTAGATCTATGTTGCATTGGATTAGTTAATTTTTCTTTCTAGTTATCTTTTGTTTAATTTCTTGTATTTTGTGAGTTCACTGGCTAGTTTTGGTCTAGTCATGTAAAAGATGGCTTTTCTTGGTGTTCCCGTGGTAAAAACTCCATGACCACTTGGAATAAATTATATCCTTGTATATACTATGTAGATATGGTGTATGGAGTGTGTGTGTGTGTAGGGGAAGCTTGATAACATTCAGGCCCTAGGCGAGTACTGGTTATTCTGGCTAGGGTAACTGAACAGTGCAGAGGAAATGGAGGTTGTTGAGTGATTGGTATGTGCCAATAAAGGATAGAGGAGTGTGGGGGAATTAAGTGCAGACCTTGTGATGGAAGGAAAATTTATGAGGAACTGAATTGATCAACTAAAGAAGCCCAAGAAACCAAACCAGTCTTCATGCCCTAGAAACCCTTATTTTTAGGGGTTTGGTGGAAGTCCATTGTATGGACAAGATTGGAATCAGAGACCTAGAAAATATTTAAGGTAGAGAATAAACCACAAATATTATGCTATTTTTTTCTAGGGGTGTTAAGGGTTTTTAGGAGAAAATCCACCTTTTCAGTGATTAGGAGGGCTAATAGGCCTAAAAAGGCTACAAGGCCTAAAATACTATTGATTTGGAACCTGATTGGAAAATGGGTGGAAGATCCACAAAATGGGATCCATAGGGGTTGGATTAGACCTAAGAGGAGTTAGGGAGCCAATCCAAAATAATTTGACACCATTGGAATGATATCAATTTAGTGAAGCCATGGATGTGAGAAGGTTATGGAGGAGAGTCTAGTGAAGGGTTTGAAGTTGTTGGTGAGCTCCTAGTGAGTTAGAGGATCAGAGAGGAATCCTCTAGTTAGGGTAGAGATAGAGACCCTAAAGAAGATCAAGATAAGGTCTTAGAGAGAGATAGAAGGCTCTAGGAGAGGAGCTCCCCATCAGTGTTATGTGTTGATTTATGTGTAGTGATCTTTCATTTAAGTTTATCATTCAGATCTAAGATTAAGATTAGTAAGATGGAATAAAGTTTAGAGGTTTTGGGACACAAATGGTTCACACCGCCCTCTTATTTGTGTATGTTTTCTTGTTCCTAACCATTGATTTTTACTAAGTAAAAAATAGGTTTTATAGGGTGCCTGAAACCCAATACAAATCTTAAGATCACAAATTATGCCCAGACCAAAAACAACATAACCAAAAAATGAAACAGGCCACCGACAGGGCCACAGCTAAAAATAAACTAAACTACTAAAAAGAAAACAACACTCAAGGACAGCCAAAAGAACCAGGGAACACAACCAGGAGATTTTCTCGAGCAGGCTAGCCTCTTTGAACTCGAGGATATCCATCTTTGTAGCTAAATCCTTTATCTTCTAGAGATCAGTCAGAGTATCATTATCTTTCTTCTTATTAGTACTAGACCTAGTCCTCTTTCTAGGTCCCTCTTCAGGCTTATGCTCTTTTTCCACACTACTTTTGGACACATCTATTCCCTTAGGTTTCTCTTCCATTTTTTTAATGAGAATCTTGATATGCTCGTTAGAGGCTTTCGAGATGTTGATTCTATGCTCTGCAATGCTTTTAAGAGTTGCCTCAAACCTTAGCATTTTTTCCTCCATCTTTCTAACCCTGGTATTTAGACTCTTCTGATCTTTAGTAGTTCTTTCATCATTAATGTTGTATGTCCTTTTTTCTCTATTCTTGAGCTCTCCCACTTCATGGAATAACCACTTGGTAGATGTGTAGTTTTCCAACATGCTATTACTGGTATTGTTGAGAAGGTCAACCTCCATTTCCCTCAAATTATCACTAAGAATCACCATTGTTGGTTCAATCAACTCCTCTAGATTTATCCTTCCATCCTCACCTTTGATAAATTTGGGATTAATGACTTCCCTTTTTATCCCCATTTTGGAAATCTTAACGTCAAATTTTCACCAAACCATCTTCCACCCCTGTGCAGATACATAGCAACAATAATCGTTGTCCTGCCCCTTCTTTGTCACTGAGATGTGGGGATCAAAGAAATAGGGAGAAGGGTTTTCCTGGTTAGTGTTTTCATGCTCATCCTGGAGTTTAACCTTCACCTTTTCACAAGAGCTAGGGGTATTTCTGTGAGTCTGGACATTGGGATTCTTCCAACTTGTGCTTTCTTCCATGTTCTTGCTCTTTTTATTTTGGTACTTCACAATAGCGGTCTCCCTTTTCTTTTTTCATTTTCCACCAGATATATCTTCCTCATTATCATTATAATCCTCCTTAGAAGAGATCATAGTTGTAGTAATTTTCTTGGAAGGGGTCACCATTTTCTCTTTTTTGATAGCATTAGTACTGGTAATTCTCTTCTTAGAGGAGGAGCCCAGATTCTTTTTCTTAATGTCACAATCTTCTTTACCCTCAGAGTGCAAACCATCACTGTCTTTAGTCTCTGAGGGGATATAATCAGAGCTAGAGACATCAATTCTCTCCTCTATATCAGTGACCTCCTTCCCCATAAATGAGAAGTAAAATCCCCTCATGCAAAGCATGATTTGCAATAGCCTTATCCCTATAACCATTAATATTTTCATTGATAGAAATATATAAGTAGAATGGGATATAAAAATTCAAACCATGTCTAAAGTGGTTCATGGGGACAAAGTGATAGGTTCTGATCCTATCAAACCTGGTATCTAGCGTGATATAAGAGATGATAGCCTTCAGAACAAATCTCAACATTTTGATCCCTTTTGGTAGATAATAAGTCCCAACTTTGATGAGTTATTTCTTCTCTTTCTCGTTCCTCACAAAGTCACTGATCTCAGAGTCTGAAATTTTATGATCCCTGTAAAATTTCTTACCCACAATGGGCATGTCAATAACAGTGGAGATAACCTCCTTAGTGACAGTAAATCTTCTCCCATCAATCACCACACTGCCCTCATCCCATCTTTTCATAAAAATTTTGGTCACTGATGGCTTCGCACCATGAATCATTTAAATAAAAGTTGAAATTCCACCTTGCTATAGATAATTCCATACCTTAGTCCATCTCCTCCATTTCTCACTATCATTAGAGGGCTCCCTTCTATGTCTTTCATAACCCATTGCAATATTAAGGCTCAGTCTCGCATTATGGTGATTCGGCTTACAACTTAACAAACAATTTCTCGCTAAAGTATTCTAGATTTTTCTTTGGATATGCCTAAAAAGGAAAGTTTTAACTTTGTGAATGGGCACCCAGAAAGCATGTGAATGGGACTTGGATTAATTACCCTTCCTACCAATCCCATACTTTTCATTTATGGGAAAGTCATTATGATACACAACATTAACTTTCATGATTAATATTTTTAATTTCCTCATTTCTCTAGATTCTGTCATATTCAACTAAATCCTTCACCTCACATGGGAAGTATCCTCTATGAAGCCATCTGATTTGAGTGTCACTTTTCATAGTGAAGTTGGCACACTAGTCAGCTACTTGGTTGGCTTCCCTATACACGTGGGATATGTGTATCTTCTCAAAGGTATTCAAGAGATTTTGGGTTTCTTCAATCATATTGGAAATAGTCCATGATGGTGGGTGTAAATTATTAATGCATTTTATAATGTTGCTAGAGTCATATTCCAACCAAATATTTTTATCCCAATATCATGGGATAATTTGGTAACTTGGAGGGTCGTATTGGATTCTGCAAAGTGATTGGTTTGGGTGCCAAGAGGGAGGATGACACTAGAAGTACCCTTACCATAGCAATTTATGATCACACCACCACTTTCTACCTTTCCTAGATTACCCTTGCAAGTAGTGCCATCAAAGTTGGCCTTAAACCATCCTTCTGGGGGATATCTCTAGGAAAATTTTTGTCTTTTGTAGTTGATCTTCTTAGGGTCACCATAGTTGTCTTTTCCTACAAAAAGGGTTAGTACCACCACAAGAAACAAAATTTTCCATTACAACATGGTGAATCTTTTCAAAAATAATTTTGGGAGGGGCATAGAAATCCCTAAAGATTTGGTTGTTACGCTCTTTCCAAAATCCACAGCATAAGTGAGGGAGATCCCAGGTCTAGATTTTGTGAAAAAATAGTGTTCTTGAAAGGCAGGCTCCATTAGGGAAAAAGGGTCCTGGATAGAGAATGGAAAGCACCATTGCAGCCCAAAAATAGAGAGGAGGGACTGTCAGACAATATTGACATAAGGGCAATGAATAAATAGGTGATCAACATATTCAACTTGACACTTGCAAAGCACACATCTATTGGGGATTGGGAGGCCTCTCTTTAAAAGGTTATCAATAGTAAGGATACGATTCTGAAGCAAAAGCCAGAAGAAGACATTAATTTTGGGAACAAGGCCAAGGGACTAGGCTTGGCTTCTAGTTGCATCTAGAAAGAGTAGGTAGAAGCAACCGAGAAGAAATCTTTGGGGGATCCTTCTTAGATCATGAAATCCTAATTAGAGGACAAAGAAACTACATTTAGAGCAATAATAAGGGAAGATAAATTATGAGAGACAGAAGGAAAGTCCACCTAGGCATTCCCCACTTTAGAGTTGCAGACCCGTGGGCCAAATTGATGGTTACACTCATCCATCCATATTTTGTAAGGCTCACAGTCCCTTAGGGGACTGAACTAGATTCAATTATCATCCCAAAAGTTAATGGTTTTACCATTGACAATTTTCCATTTAGCTTTATACTTGGCTAACTCTTTAGCATTAAGGAATCCATTCAAGATGAAAGAGCCTTTTAGGATATCATCACAGCCAAATAAATAACTCATAGAATCATAAGAAATATATTTATCTTAAAAAAATTCTCTCCATTCCCCCTTGCCATGGAAGATGCGCCATATCTATTTCGCTTGGGGAGATTTGTTGAAAGGCCTGATTCTGTTAGAAACACTGAGAGGGGGGGTGAATCAGTGTTTATCTATTAATTATATTTTAGCCAATTAAAAATATATCAAATGTGTATCCAAAGGAACATAACACAAGAACACATAACACATGATATGATTACGGAGAACCTTGATCAAAGGAAAACTCCGGTGGGGATTAGTACCCACAAATATTGTACTAGGTATAATGAACCTGTTAAAGTTCCTTTGCCCTGTTAGAAGCAGTCTTTACAAATTAAGTACAATGACCTAGTTAAATGTTTGACCCTAATAGGACTCTTTTACAAAACCTTGTTAAAGGTATATGGCTCACTACCTAGGCTCATTGCCCAATAAGACGAAGGCTACAACCCTCTGAATGTTGATATGCACTATATCAAAAATGACTGTTGTAATGACACTATTGTCTAATCAGTTCCATGTATGTGTGAATTCTCTTTCTCTCTTAAAGAGCTATATCATGTACTAAATTCATAGTACTATCCCTCTATAACTTCCTCTTATACAATAATCGACACTTGTAATATAACATTACATTACATACTTATATGTTTACAATTGAATAGGCGCGACCAAAAATATAACACTAGTCGGCCTTTAAACCAAAATATACAACACTTCCAAACAATTCAGTCTAAGCGTGTTTACTACAACATTAATTACATTAATACAAACTTATAACTAAAGACACTTAGCCATTACATTATAAAATCATTCACGCTGATCAAAACTCTAGTCGGCTTCCATGCTCTGTTTCCTGGACTACAGGTCTACTGATCTGCCTGTAACTTTTCCATACTAATGTTCCATACTCTATGCATCTGGATCTAGCATGTATATACACCATAGAGTATATACCTAAGCATGCATGATCTGGGGTGATCTCTAACACGTGCGCTGATGTATTGATCTTTGTATGTGTCTGTCTGCCCTATTTTCACACTTAGTCATTTTGTCTTTCATAACAAAACTTAAGTATGACTTTGTTGCCATGATTGAAAACACAAAATGAGTCATGCTTCCTTAGGAAGTCAACTTTCCAACAATGTCCCCCTTTTTCATTTATGGAAACAAAGGAATGTGGCTAAGTTACTCAAAATGACTTCATACAAAAATAACTGTATATCATAATACTTAATGATATATACATATATACTTCTCCACATATACACATTCTATACTACTCCCCCTTTGACATTAATGAAAAAGGTCTAAAAAAATTGTAAGTCTTCAAAATAATTACTCCATGTAGACTTCCAAGTACACAACTTGAAGAGATTGAATCTCTTTCTGCCAAAAAACTTTCATTGCATCAACTATCTGAAGATGCGCGCATAAAGCATATGTCAATTTCTCCATTTTTATCAGATCCATGCAAGGACCTTGATCATATGTCTATATGGTGTTATCAATCTATTTTATGTTTTCATTAAGAACTGCTAGAGATGGTGCAAGTGCATTTCTCAACTGAGTTTGTCTTATTCTAATTTCCAGTTTTGCCTTCTCAATTTTGTCCAACTGACCTTGATAGACATTATCGCATATGTTCATATCTTTCATGGAGTTTTCAATTGATTTCCGTATGTTATCCACCATTTCTTCTACTTCTGCTATCTTTTTAGTGTGCTTAGAGGTGATCTTCACTCTGTCCATGCAATTTGCAATAACCTTCTTGCCTTTTGCTGCCACCTCTTTAAGTATAGATTGCCCAATTTTTAAGGAGTTCAGATCTAAGGTAAAGCTCTTTACCAATTCATTTAGTCTCTCCTTCTTGTATTCATTTTCTGCAATCTTAGTAGTTGATTCTACTAAGCTAGTGAAATGTGTTTTGAAGTTTGTTAGCATGCTATCCACATGTTCAATTGTTTGAACTTTAGCAACTTTCTTATCAGCAGGAACTAATTCATTCAGAATGTTTATTGATTCCACAAAGTGAGGGTTCCTCATCACATGTTTCTCTTTTGCCTTTTCCATGGCAAGAACATTGATCTTGATAAGGTCTTCTTCTTCCCATGCATCTAGACTTGCTGAGTTAGGAGTTAACCTTGACAACAATGAGGTGGATGGTTGAGAGGATGGTGAGAAAATAGTATTCTGACTTGTATCTACACATTCACTTTTGACATTAATTTTCTTTACTGGTGTCTCATTACCTTGAGTATCTTTCTCCTTATCCAAGTCTATTGGATCAATGAGAGGAACTTCATCCTATTGTAGATTTGTGTCATCAGTGTTCATTCCCTCGGTGTTTACAAATGCTTCATCAACTTTATCCATATCATTATCAGAAGCTGTCATAGATATTTTTACATCATCAATCACTATAGTGTCCTCTGTATCTTTAGTTGTCTCAGAGGCTATTAAGATTGAGGGCGTGAATCCTGTGGACCTTTTATAGGCACAATCTGAATTACTGGTTCTATATCCTATTTGGGAGGAGCTGGAGTAACTTTTTATGTAGACGCCGTTGGTGGATACATGTGTCTATCCATAAATATGTGTGCAAATGCCTTTTTAGTCTCCTTTCCAACCTGCTCATACTCTTTGTTCATAATCTGAAGAGTTCTTGTCTTACTACAGAGATGAGGCTTCACCAGATCTAACAGAATAGCCTTCTCATCATGTGAACAAATAGGAAGAAGAGTATCCAAATTTTATTCTCTAATGTTCATGTCCTCTTCAATCTTCATGTCCTCTTCTATAGCATGTATTTTCATGATCTCCAATATGTTCCATAATTGATCCGGTGTCACTGTCTTAAGTTCAAGAACTGATTTCTTAAACTTGATCATATGAGATATGACCATAGAGTGTATCTCAGTCTTATCAATTTCTTGATACTTTTCATAGACTTTGGAGAGTGTATCTAATCTTCCTTCATTAACAATCTTGTTTCTCAAAATATTTAGACTAGGTCTAAATCCTACCTCAGGAGGAGTTTGAATATTCTTAGCTTTGCTCTGAGTGTTCCTTGAGGATGGGTGATTTGTAGCCACTTGCTTCCTTCCTCTAGGTTTCTTTCTAGGTATAGAAGGTGGAGATGTATCTAGATCAATGGTTGTTGTCGGCATAGCGGTACTCTCCTCATTTTTCTTCTGCTTCTTCTTCTGAGTTTCAACAGTTTTCTCAATTTTAACTTGTGCATGAATCTACTCAAGTTCTTTAGCAATTTTGGCTTCTTTTGCCTTATCCAAATCTTCTTGTGTGATTCCATTCTTTTTCAGAATGTTGTATTTCATTCTAGATGCTTTTCTTTTGTTAACAACAAGATGTAGTTCAATATCTACTTTGTTGGTCTTTTCTCTGTAAGTGCCCCATCTAGGTTCATTAGGGTCTTTGGGTGCTGACAATAAGACTTGCGCATATCCTTCTAACACATGGTCTTCTACTTCATACCCTAGTGGGTGAATCCACTTAGTTCTAGGCTCAACACTCCATGCATGTGCAATCTATCTCTACCATAAAGCATATTGTATCCTTGTATTTGTCAACAATCTTCTCAGATAGTCTGAACCTGTTTTGCATTTTGACCCTAAATATTTTTATATCCATATTCATTGCATCTCTTGCATAGTTGTCTACTATGGCTTTAAGAGATATTTGAGTCATTGTAGGTTTTCCTTTGTCTAGATAAAGGTCTGCAACCTTTCCAACTATATAGTAATACAAATAGATGATCAGAGATCCAAACCTAAATGTTTTTCTCCTGTCATGTTTAATGATTCTGATATTGTCAATCAATTGACCACGCAAGATCTCACATAGGTTGTATTGGGTGTTATCCTTCACTATTCTGATAGCTGTAAGGAATGTTGCTGTAGAGACACTATTCAACCTACTTGCTTGTTGAAACTTATATCCAAGTATCATTGTCATGAGTTTAATGGCATCTTCCTTTATAGGGTCAACTGTCATTCCGCGCCTATCACTCCTAGACAAACAAACTTGCTCAATTTGTTTCTTGACATCCTTGCCAGTGGGAAACATAGGTCCAATCATTGGAAGTCTAGTTAATTGATGGATTAGTTCTATAGTGATGCGAACTGGGACATTTCCAATCCAGAAAAGATCATCATGAATTTTGCTTAACAGAATTTTTACCCATTCTGGTTCTTCAAACTCATGCGCATTCGAATACTCAAGAATAGGGTTATCTTGTAAGTGCGCGAACTCATCCTTGAATGTTAAATCCAGATTTAACATTGATGTCATATGAGAGGCTATATTATCATCTCCTAATGATTCTTTCTTAGAGTAAATGTATGCGCGGATATCTTCCACGTGAACAATGCCAAGCAGGGTTTTGGAGAAAGCCCCTTCCACATCATCCAGTATGGATTTGAATGGATGCTTCTTAAATATAAACCTCTTCCTCTCTGCTACATCAAACACAACTGGGGTCACCATACTTACTTCTTGTTTGCTTATGTAGGGTTTCCACAAAATTCTGAAATGGCACGACGGCTAGGGCTCCGTTTCAAACTGATTATTCATTCACTCCAAATGCCAAACTATTATGCCTTCATGCTTTGATGTATTAGTGCTCCAATGCTCTTCAATTTCTATGCTCTCGAATGTAAATGTGAGAATGATTGACTACAAACTTGTTTTTATACAATCTGCTGCATTTAATGCTTGCAACCATACATAGATATTTTGAAACTTTGATCCTGATGCAATTCAGACAATGCGTGAATGCATATAGCTATAACATGTGCTTTTAACCATGAATCCAAAGGTGCATACTCTAAAGTGAGTACACCAACCGTGCAGGGGTCCTGAGCTAGAATAGCTCCCCCTTACACCAAGAAGGTCTATTCAAGTAGAAGTAGAGGGTGCGTCCACTGTGGATGCATCAACTACTTTGTCAACATTATTTTCCTTCTTAACTTCAACCCATATTTTGCTTGAATCTTCATTTTCTTTGACA
>MU224554.1:3722913-3737203 GCA_018584345.1 Thuja plicata
CTTATTACAGGAGTAGAAATAACCTTTAAAAGGTCTTACCTCTTTGCAATCTCTTGCCAAATGCCCATGTTTATTGCATGCATAACAAGTTCTGTTAACTTGCTTGATTTCTCTTTTAGGTGGTTCAAATATAACCTCTGTAGCATCTTCAACTTTCTTAGCTTCTGAAGATGCTTTAAGTTTTTTTTCTCTCTCTTGTAATGATTTGATCTCATCTTGTGTTGTACTGAATCCAAGACTAGTAGTGTTCCCTTTTTGCCTTTGCGCATTGAGCTAGGATTGAATTAAATCAGAACTTGTGTGAAGTTTATCAATCTTAGCATTTGCTTCTGTTAATTTAGATTCCAATTTCTTCTTTATGTTTTCCAATTCCAGAACTTTCATGTTTGCCTGCAGAAGTTCATCTTCCAATTGTTTTATTTCTTTGATCTTGTCTTCAATGGTGTTCTGGCTATCTATAAGTTGTTCCTCCAGATCTTCAAGTTTATCCTTTAGAGATTTATTCTCTTCATTAAGCTTTTTGACCATTTGTCCTAGATCACTTGTAGAACAGTCTTTCAGATCTTTTCTTAGCCTTTTAATAAGTATTTGAGAGCCATCATTTTTCAATATTAGTTCTTCATTTTCCTTCTCAGATCTATCAAGATCTTCAAGAGATTCTTCAAGATTTTTTCTCAAATGTTTTTCTTCAACTGAGTCCATGATCTCCTCAAGTGGTTAAACTTTCTTTCAGAGGACCAAAGCTCTGATACCAATTGTTAGAAACACTAAGAGGGGGGGGTGAATCAGTGTTTATCTATTAATTATATTTCAGCCAATTAAACATATATCAAATGTGCATCTAAAGAAACATAACACAAGAACACATAACACATGATATGATTATGGAGAACCTTGATCAGAGGAAAACTCTGGTGGGGATTAGTACCCACAAATATTGTACTAGGTGTAATGAACATGTTAAAGTTCCTTTTCTCTGTTAGAAGCAGTCTTTAAAAATTAAGTACAATGACCTAGTTAAAGGTCTGACCCTCTTAGGAGTCTTTTACAAAACCTTTTTAAAGGTATATGGCTCACTTCCTAGGCTCACTACCCAATAAGATGAAGGCTACAACCCTCTAAATGTTGATATACACTATATCAAAGATGAACTGCTGTAATGACATTGTTGTATGATCAGTTCTGTGTATGCGTGAATGCTCTTGCTCTCTTAAAGAGCTATATCATGTACTGAATTCATAGTACTATCCCTCTATAACTTCCTCTTACACAATGATCAACACTTGTAATATAACATTACATTACATACTTATATGTTTACAATTGAATAGGTGTGACCTAAAATATAACAATAGTCGGCCTTTAAACCAAAATATACAATGCTTCCAAACAAGTCAGCCTAAACATGTTTACTACAACATTAATTACATTAATACAAACTTATAACTAAAGTCGCTTAGCCATTAAATTATAAAATCATTCACGCTGATCAAAACTATAGTCAGCTTCCATGCTCTGTTTCCTAGACTGCAGGTCTACTGATCTGTCTGTAACTTTTCTGTACTGATGTTTCATACTCTACACATCTGGATCTAGCATGTATATACACCATAGAGTATATACCTAAGAATTCATGCTCTGGGGTGATCTCTAACACGTGCGCTAATGTACTGATCTCTGTGTGTGTCTGTCTGCCCTATTTTCACACTTAGTCATTTTGTCTTTCATAACAGAACTTAAGTATGACTTTGTTGCCATGATTGACAACACAAAATGAGTCATGTTCCTTAGGAAGTCAAATTTCCAATAGATTCTCCTTATCCAAAGACCTCCAGCACTTTTTGGGAGGCAAAATTTATCCCATGCAATCAAAGGAAATCTATTATGCTCATCAGCCCCTGACCAGAGAAATCTTCTTTGAATTCTTTTTGTTGCCTCTGCAATTTTAGCAAGTATCAAGAAGAGGCTTAAGGCATAGGTTGGAAGGTTTTACAGAGTATATTTTACCAACTAGATTTTACCCAGTGATTGAGAGTGATCCCCTTCCATCCTGCCAGTTTCTTGTTGAAACTATCAATGAGTTTGTTCCAAAACTCTTTAGGGGGCTTAACACCTAGAGGGAGACCTAAGTAATTTGAGGGAAGGGAGCCAATGCCACATCCCAAGATATATGTGATTCTCCTTTGCCTTTCCTCATGTGTATTGATGTAGAAGAGTGAAATATTATTCCAGTTGATAGATTTCCCTGTGCCTCTAGTGTAGTAGTTAAGAAATTTATTAACAACTCTATCTTCTCTCACCGAAGCATCCCCTCCTAAAATGGTATCATCAAAAAGTTTCTATTGAGATAAAATAGTGAAACTAGAGGGCGGTCTCATGTCTTTAAACTCCCCAATACTCATTTTTTATCCTTATAATTCCTGCACCACTTTGGCCACATCAAATTTGACTACTTCCCAGTACCTTTGGAAGAAAAACATAGGGAAACCTTCCAGTCCCGAGGCCTTATCGCCTAGAAGAGAGTCCAAGGATTTTTTAACTTCTTTCAAATTAGGAATAGCACTCAGAACTTTGTTTTGATCTTATGAGATGACTTTGGGTATGTTTATCAAGAGGTCCTCCTAGTCCTCCTCAGAGAGGTCATGGTATTTTGAGAGAAGGAATGAGAAAAAATCAATTGCTTCATTAGATATATCATTGTCATCCTGCAAAATTTGGTCCCCCCTCTTTATGATACTGATCCTTTTGGTAGCCCAGTGTTTCATTATGGCCAAGTGGAAGAACCTAGTATTTTATTCCCCTTCCCTCATACCTATGGATCTTGATCTTTGCTTCCAGAAAAGTTCCTCCTTCCCTATAACATTGTGGTACTGCGGTAGCAGGTATCTTCTCTATACAATCTATCCTCATCATAGCCTTCTCTTTTGATTTCCTCTTGGACTTGATTGAGATCATTATAGCCTTCTCTTTGGAGGAGAATATATCACCAAAATATTTCTTATTCCCTTGATTGATTTTTATCTTGATGTTTCTGAGTTTTTTAGCCTTTCTGAACATTGCCGATCCTTTTATATAAATATTCCACCATTCCATAATCTTAATGTTAGTCTGATTAGGATGAGTGGTCCACATCTTTTTGAACCTGAAGGGGAAGATTATTTTCTTAATAAGCAGGTCCAAAGAGAGAGCCTAGGGTGAATGGTCTGACCCAATCCACACCAAGGAAGATAATTTACTATTGTGGGAATTTAGCCAATCAACAGTAATCAAAGCTCTATCCATCCAAACTTGGATGCATTCTTTCCCAATTCTCCTATTACTCCAAGTAAAGCTCACACCCTAAAGGTCCACATCTAAGAGGGCTTGATCATTTATGAAGTCCATAAGATCTTGCTTGCTTTCCAAATCTGGATTAATGCCTCCCTTTTTTTCCCCTTCTTTAAGTGGGGTATTAAAATCCCCCATAATAATTATAAATATCAAACATGGACACTATGCTTGTAAGTTTGTCCCAATAAGATCTTCTACCTTTTTTAGAGTTAGGAGCATAGATATTCATGATGTACCAGCTTTTATAATCCTTTATATTAGTGAAATTCAAAAGTAATAAATTACCTTCTTTGTGAATGACTTTAGCCTTCAGGTGAGAGGAGTTCCACAGACTCATCAGACCTCAGGAGGCTCCATCTGATCTGGTGGAAACCATATCCATAGTTTTATAGAGTTTTATGCACTCTAGATTTTCCTTCTTCATCTTAGTTTCCTGGATTAACATTATATCTGGTCTATAATCCCTTATCATATTCCTTATGACATCCTGCTGATGTGGACCATTAAGCCCATGAATATTCCAAGAGATTAGATTTATTTTGTTCTGGATCTGCATGCATCCTGGATGGTCTTTTGGGTTCCATCCACTACATTCTTGCAGGATTCTTCTTGTTAGATCTAGCTCACTTTATTTCTCCCTGTATTTTTTTATTTAACACCCACATCTGATTTGATCTTGCTCCTAGTTTCTTCTAGGGAGATTGGGGAGGGATCCCTAATGTTATTTTTCTTCTTCACGTTAGTCCACTCTCCCTCTCTCCCTTCAATATATTTCACAAAGATTTCTTCCATTCTTGTGAGATGCCCCAGGGTGACCAATTTTTGTAGTTCTTCCATTTTGAATACATGCTTTGGTTGTTCCAGCTCTGTTCTAGGGTTTGGTTCATGGGAGGAACCACCCATCGACATGTTTTTGTTGGGAAGAAACACTCCAAACTCCAAGGAATTTTATGGGGATCCTGGTGCAATTGAGAAGTTGTCCATCTCATGTGGTGTGGGCTTGAATCTATCCCTTCTCCATTTCTCAGCTCTTTAATGGTACTATCCACTCCTGAGGTTTCATGCATATTATTTCCTTCTAGAACATTTTCAAACCCAGCTGAGGGCCAAAAAACCACCATCTCCAAAAAATTATCATTCTGATGCAAGGAGTTCACTACATTATCTTTGTTGTTGATGTCTTCCATTTCCTCTTGTATCTTTTTTGTTTCAGAGATGACCATTATTGAGTCCTTTTTCTTCCAAACTTTGTTGTTATTTTCTTCAGTCTCCACATAAAACATCTAGTTTTTTCCATTGTTGAGGCTTCTGGTACCTAGTCATTGGTCTTTCCTACTATCCTTTGGGCCTTCCTGGCTTTTTCCTTTACTAAAACTGGGCACTTTCTTGCCACATGTCCAGCTTTCTTCTAGTGAAAGCAAGCAAAGGGCACACTTTCATAATCCAATTTTTGCAATCTTTTTACTAGTTCAGAATTAATCTCTATGACCTCTAGCATTTCTTTCCCCTCTTCCACCCATATGCATATTTTGGCATAGGTAAAACTCTTCTCAACTATCACTGCGTCGATCGATAGAATTTCTCTGAAGGATTTATCTATTCTAGCAAAGACATCTTCGTACCAAACTTCTTGGGGGAATTCTGGTAGCCTTACCCAAACAAGGGCTTATATATAGAAAGAATCATTGAGATCCAGGTTTGGAGACCATGTCTGCAGAGAAAGAGAGGATTTCCCTATTGCCCACGCTCCAACACATAAGATCTTATCATAGTCCTCCTGGCATGAGAACTCAAAAGACAGAAAGCCCTTCACCATAGCTGTTATTTCAACTTGACCCTTTAGGTTCCATTTTTTCTTTGTGTAAGCCCTAACTATGTCAATATTTGGCCTCGACCCAGAAAATTTACCAACCAGAGTAAGTGACATGGTTGCAATATTATGGTCAACTAGTTTGGTAGGTAGTGCAATAGTGTACTTACCCTTTTCCTTATCAGATAGGTCCTTTATAATTGGGAAAGGAGACTTTCCTGTGGGCTTAATCCCAAATAGTTCTGACAAAGGATGGTACATGTTAGAATCTTCCTTGTCACATGAATGAGCCTATGTATTCACGTCTGGTCTAGGGAAAACACATGATTTCCCCACCATCCCCACGTCCTATTTACCTGGATCATTATGTCTATCACGTAGACCCCATCCTTGTTTGTTGTGTCTTCATTGTCCTAGTTTTCTAGAGGGACACCTTCATGGGATCCCACAGTAGCCCCCGGTGCCTACAAAGATGGTTTCCTTCCTACACTCAAATTCAAACATCCCCCACTCCTGCTCCCACTCTCCTTCCCATAATATTTATCAGAGGTAAGTCCTCTTCTTACTACTTCCACTCCTTCTCATGCTCTTGCTCTGCTCATGTTCCTAGCCATTGTTATCAGAGGTAAGTCCTCTTTTTGAAGCTTAATTTCTTGAGAACTTGGTGGCAACCTTTAAGAAGGATAATCTGAGATTTGAAGGTACAAATTATTTCATATCAAAGTTTTGGATGATTACACATCTGAGATGCATTAGAGAAGAGTCTTGGGATGTCACTAATAAATCTTACACCCCTCTTATTGATCTTTCTACAATGACTCATGATGAGAAGAGGCTATTTGAGTACAATATGAGAGCCAAAGAAGCCTTGTTGAGTACCCTGTGACATGCAAAATGCACAAATGTCATGGAATTAGACATTGTACAAGAGATATGGAAAAAATTAGAGACTTTATATTAAGGAGATTCATGTGTGAAGCAATCCAAGTTGCATATTTTGAAAGGGAATTATGAAGCATTGAAGATGAGTGAATATGAGAACACTACTTCCATTGCATAGAAGGTGACCAAAAATTTTTTTGGAATCAAATGTGTTGGTGGAACATTGGAGGATAATGATATTGTTTCTAAGATACTAATATAATGTCATCCTTCTTACAATCACAAGTTTGTTTCTATTGAATAAATTGTAACCATGAAAACTATAACAAGAGATACATTGGTTGGTAAGTTGCTTTGAAATGATTGAATTTTGTGATAGTATTCCTAAATTTGAATCTACATTTAAATCTATTATTTCTAAGGACAAGGAAAGATATGACCCTGGAGAAAGTTCACCTAAGTATGTATATAGATATGCTAAAGAATGGGTAGAGATCAAGGAAGAATAAAGAAAGATTGAACAACTTGAAGCCCTAATTTCAAAGAGACTACCTAAGGGAGCTAGTAGGTATGGTGGAAAATTACCTTTTAATCATGCAATAAGATTGGTCATATTGCTTCAATATGTCTGAACAAAGAGCCTAAGTATAATTCTAAGAAATTCAGGCGTAAATATCAGAAGAAGTTTTATTATGCTGCTCATGAAGATGTAATTCATGATGAATCTTAGAAGAGTGAAGATGAGATTATGTTTATTTCTATCAAAGATGAGAATCCTAGGTCTTTAAATGAATAAAAATCCTTGGTTTTACATGTAGATTAGAGAGATGATTGGGTTATTGATAGTGATTGTTCACATAACATGACCGAAGACAAAGTAAAATTTATGAAGCTAGAATATTATGATGGTGGTGTTGTAAGATTCGATAACAATGCCCCTTGTTTGATCAAAGGTAGAGGTTCCATTACACTTGATGGTAATAGTAATAGTGGTGGTGTTTTATATGTTGAAGGTTTGAGGCATAATCTTTTAAAGTGTTGGATAGCTAGTTGATAAGGGTTACCACTTGGAATTAAAGGATGGAATGTGTAAAATCATTGGAAGAACTAGAATTGAAATTGCATTAGGAACAAAGAATAAACATAATGTATTTCATCTGAACAATTCAAAGAGTAGATGTTTGATTTCTAAGATTGACGACAGTTGGTTCTAGCACAAGAGATTTTACTATGTGAAATTTGATAACATTGTGAAGATAAACACTACAAATGTAGTGAGAGATTTACCTAAATTGTTGAAGGCTGCTAATGCGATGTGTAAGGAATGTCAATTTGCTAAGATAAATAAATATACTTACAAAATTAAGTCATATTCTTCAAGTGGATTGTTAGATTTGGTGCATATATAGTTATGTGGTGCTTCTATAATTAGAAGCTATTATGGAGATAGATACTTTATTATATTCATTGATAATTATTCAAGGATGGCATGGGTTACATTTTTGAAGGAGAAATATGAATCCTTTGATAAATTCAATATTATCAAAGCTATGGTTGAGACTGAAACATGTTTGAAGCTGAAATTTATGAGATCTGATAGAGGTGGTGAGCTTACATCTAGTGAGTTTAATACTTTTGATGAAGAGCATGGGATAAGGAGGAAAATGTTTTCTCTGTGAACACCATAATAAAATGGTATTATAGAGAGAATAAATAGATCCTTGTTACTGTAAGGACTATGATGATGGAAGGAAATGTACCAAAGATCTATTGGAGAGAAGTAGTTAGCACTACAGTCTATACATTTAACCGAGTTCAATCAAGAAAGGTACCAGTAATACCCCTTATGAGATTTGGTATGGTCATATTCCTACAGTGAAATACTTTATAATCTTTGGAAGAAAATGTTAAATCAAATGAGATGAATATTTAGGGAAATTTGATCCTAGACTTGATGATGGAATCTTTCTTCGTTATTCTACAAAGAGAAAAGTATAACAATTTTATAACAATAGGTTGAGGAAGATAATTGAGAGTGATAATGTCAAAGTGGATGAAAGTTATCAAAAAACTATTAGATCTTGAAGTTATGAATCAGATGATGAGAAGAAAATCAGACAATGCAATCATAGAATCAAAATCATTAGGTAGAACATGATGGAGAAGTTGCAAATGAGGAAGAGTTGGAAACACAAGCGTCAACCACAAATGAAAATCCAAATACTCCAAGGTATGTAAGGTTAAATCATGCAAAAAAATAGACTATTGGTGATAGGAAAAGTGTTCATACTAGAGGAAGAATTGCTAGAAATGAAATTTGTTTGATTTCTAAGATTGAGCCTAAGAATGTTTATGAAGCATGGAAAGATGAAAAGTTATGTTAAAGCTATGGAAGAAGAGTTATAACATATTGAGAAGAAAAAGATATGGATTCTTGTTCCTAGACCCATGAACAAGAATGTGATCATTAATAAATGGGTATTTAGAAACAAATTAAATGAAGATGGTGAAGTGGTTAAGGAAAAAAAAAACTAGACTTCTTTACAAGGTATATTCACAGATGTAAGGTATTGATTTTGAGGAGACCTTTGCTCCAATTTCTAGAATCAAAGTTGTTAGGATGCTTCTTACATATGCTATTTATCAAATTTTCAAGGTATATTATATGGATGTTGGGTCCGCATTTTTCAATAGAGAATCTAAAGAGCAATTTTATATTGAGCAGCTTGATGGTTTTCCTTTGACTAATGAAGATGACATGGTTTTCATATTAAAGAAAATATTATATGGATTGAAATAATCCCCTAGATCCTAGTATGAAATTTTAGATAAGTATTTACTGAAGATTTGTTTTAATAAAGGTACAGCTAACAGTAAATTATACTTCAAAGTTTATCATGATAATATTTTGAAATTTGAACTCTTTATTGATGATATCATTTTTGGTGGAAATGAAAATTTGAGGAAAGAGTTTGATGATGAGATGTAGAAAGAGTTTGAAAAGAGTTTGAGATGTCTATGATAGGTGAGATTAAATTATTTATTGGTCTACAAATTACATAGTTTGATAAAAGGTATTTTCATATCTTGGTCTAGGTATGTGAAAGAGTTATTGAATAAATTTTGTATGGATGATTTAAAAATTGTTGGTACTCCTATGATTACTGGTTGCAAATTGACAAAATATGATGATTCATCTAAGGAAAATCAAAAAAGATACAAATGAATGATCAATGGTTTATTGTATTTGACACAAACTAGATTAGATATTTTATATGTTGTTTTCATTGTTGCAAGTTTTCAAGCAGAACCGAAGGAATCACATGTTGTTGTTGTTGTTAAAATAATATTTAGATATTTGAAAGGACCCATTGATTATGGCTTATGGTATGTTAAGGATGATAAATTAAAATTGAGTGAATTTACTAATGTGGATTGGGAAGGTAACATGGATGAAAGAAAGAGCACAAGTTGAGGATCTTTCTTCTTACGTAAGAGATTAGTTTCATGGGAAACTAAGAAACAAAATTGTATATCAAAATCTACTACTACATCTGAATATGTTCCTATTTCTATTAATTTTACACAAGTGATATGGATCAAGAAAATGTTGAAATATATCAAAATAAGTATTGATGATCCTATTGCTATCTATTGTGACAAATCAAGTGTTATCAATCTTTCTAAAAACCTTTTTTTACATTAAAAGACAAAGAATATATCTATCAAATATCATTTCTTGAGAGACAAGGTCAGTGAAAAAGAAGTCATATTGGAATATGTGTCTACAAAAGAGAAGATTACAGATATCTTTGCAAATCCCTTGCCAAAGGATACTTTTGAGTATCTCTAAGGTAAGCTTGGGGTGATTGCCCCTCATGATCAAAGCTAGAGAAGCATTGATTTGCATTAGTATAGATACTTCCATAGATTATCATTGTTCTATATTGATGTTTTTATCATTGCTTCTTAAGGAGAGTAGTTAGTCTTATGGGGTATGTTATTTAGTTTTTGAGTGAGATGCTTACTCATATTTGGGAGACAGATGTTTTTTTCATATTCTTGGATTCTATGACCTAGTTCATACATGTGTCTTTTGTTGGAATTATTTTTGTTAGAGGTGTTTACATTCATGTTTTGTCATTGATTTCAACATATGTTTTAGTTGGTTTCATGAGAAGTCTCAGACAGATTGGTTATCAATCATATATGCAAGACTGTGAGAAGCGTACATACACTATATGGACTTTTAAAGCATGTGAGCAAAAATTTGTATATGGGAATGAGAAGAGATATTATATCTAAGGTCGCTTGGTTTGATATTACTATTGGCATAAGTTATAGTTGTTTTGGTGAAGACTCATTACAAAGAAGTGACAAAGAACTATGATAGAGTTAGCCTTTGAGCTTTTGGGATAACTTGGATGCGAGCATGAGTTATGATATACGATCTTGAGGCATGGTAGAAGACATTTTGGAGAATTATAATTGTGACTCTTGGGTTGTTGTGCTCTTGGTGACATAATTTATGGTGTGTGATCTTGCGAAGACCTAGTTGTGGCTGACTTTAGCGTTGTAACATGTTTAGAGGATGGCGAGTGTAGATAAAAAATATTGGAGTATAATTGATAATTTTTATTTGATGTTTACTTTTTTAAGGTATCGATTGTATCTTATCAAAGGTCTATGTAATTATTTATGCATTGAGGAACTTCTAAATGGCCAACCTAATTGCTTATTGTAAACTTGTTAGGAATAACAGTCCACAAAACAACTGATAAGGGGGGTGAATAAGTTGTGAGATAGATTATTAAACATTAAACTTTATAAACAAAATTTTTATCCAAATGACAACACAATAACATAGTCCTTTATTGTCAAGGAAACCCTGTTAAAGGTAAAACCCCAGTGGGAACTAGTACCCATAAATAATGTACTAAGAGTATACTATCCCTGTTAAAATATTTTAGCCGTGTTAGGAGCTTATTGATGCATTATAGTACAGGTCCCTATTAAAGGATAGACCCTGTTAGAAGTCAAGAGTAACAGTGGGCTCACTACCCAGGCACACTACCTAAAGAAGGTTAAAGTCACCCTTAGGACTTACAGTCTAAAACATAAGTGTATACAGAAAATATACAATCTAGTGAATTGTCTAACATAAAATGTCATTGCCTGGTCAGTTTCAATGAAGTAATATAATCACAAACTCTTCTCTACATCCAACAGACAAAAAAGCTCACAACTTCCACACTTCTCTTTCTCTATCAATCACCTTCTCTTCATACACACTTCTTTTCAAAAGAAAACATCTCCCATGTATAGCCTATTACAATAATTGTTAGGTCAGCCAATTAATCTTTCTTAATATACGAATAATTATTTAACCCTAATCTAAGATACACATGGTACCTATAACAAGTAAACATTAATTATAATTCATCAAATGTAATCCAAGATCTGTAATCGGCACTTGCAATCATAACACATGCTACATCTCTGAAGTTTGCCCCAAATAGGTCTCCTCCATAATACATGCCACAAATTAAGTCACCAACAATCATACGACTAGTGATCGATAAAAAAAATTCATTAACATGTCTTCTTTCATCCCTTAAGCTCACATAACCTAAATCCACATCACTCATAAGTTATACTCAAAACATAGAGAGTAACTCTGTCAAACATCACTATCACCATCCAGTATCCAGTCTTCACTAAAACATTTGTAGCTCATCTAATACATAGTATTAAGCCATGTAACCTTAGTAATAAGATCACCAAACATCACTGTACTCATCACTATCTTCACTCATTTTGAATCAACTGTACAGTACCTATACACCTTTATCAGTCATAAAGTGATAGTAATAACCAGTCTATTCTTCCTCAATAGAAACATATGTTGACATCAGTGATAAAAAATAAATGCTAACAACATCATCAGGAAAAAATTCCAACAATCTCCCCTTTTGGCATTGATGGCAACATATGGGAAAATCCATCAATCTAAAAGTACTATCTCAATACAATCTTCTCAATATCCTCAAAACAACTCTCCCTAAATAGTAGGGATTTTCACATAGAATCTCTCCCCCTTTGACGAAAATGGCAAAGTGTACCATAACTCTTCTTATTTCTCTACATGATGTATCTTTTTTCAAATCTTCATGCTTGCAATAACCAGGTGCAAAATCACCCAAATATGGTCTGTAATGTTCTTATGATCACTCCCCCTATGGAGTAGATCCATACATCAAATCTAGAAAATGATATAACGCTAAAATTCATTGGATTGATGTATTCCTATATTAATTTAGTTCTTGCAAGGAGGGGCTCACACCCCAACTATACCTCTGAGATACTCAAAGTAATCCTTTGGAAAAGGTTTTGTAAATATATATGCTATCTCTTCCTTTGTGCTGACATACTTCAGTATGATCTCCTTCTCTGCTACCTTGTCCCTCAAGAAATGATACTTAATCAGAATATGTTTAGTCTTTGAGTGCATTACTAGATTCTTTGACATATTCACTATGCTAGTGTTATCACAATGGATAACCACTAGTTCTTCAAAAATTATTCCAATGTCCTTCTGCATTTGTTTCATCCAAACAAAGCAGCAACAACATACTCAGATTCAATAGTAGACAGTGTTGGAATTATATTGGAATGATGTAATGAGAGGGGAGGGGTGAATAACTACCTCTAAAAATTTTCTTGGTTAGCCCATTAACCCTTAATCACCAGTTTGTAAATTATCTTATCTAACTGTTCATCTTTATTTATGTATATGCAATCATATAATAAATTCTTTAGTATGTAACCATAACAGAAACATTGATAAAAATAGATAACACATAACACAAGATATGATATCACAGAAAACTCCTGTTAGGAAGTAAAAACTACAGTGGGGATTGTTACCCACAGGGCTTCACTATTTGCAAATAAGAAGGGGTTGGTTAAGGCTTACAATTGGTCACTTCTTATGACCTACCCTATTAGGAGTATTACAGTAGAGACCTGTTAACATCTACTTCATTTGAAGCTTTAGCAACACTATTAAGTGTGCACTCTGTTAAGATATTTGTAAAGAACAGTTAAGTCCACCTTCTACAAAAGGATTTTAGATGTGATGCACTTGTTAGAATGCAACTACATAAGTCTTTGATATGATGATGTATGCAATCTCTAATTTCTGATAACATATCCAATAAAGCTTCATACATATAAGTAATCATCCTTCCATGATTGAATAATACCTTTATCTGCTCGTCGGTAGCCTCTGTGTGTTCTTGAAAAATGATGTGATCTATTTCTAAACTTTGCATGAATTTTTCCTTCTACTCCTTAGATGTTCTTCGAGGCTATCAACAACAATGAATTTTTTCACAATTGATTTGAACATCTATTTATACTATATTTTGGCTCAATTCTTGATTCATGCTTCGCAAGTTAACTCTAGATACAAGGTTTACAACTTGACCTTGATCTTTAGTTAGATATGTTTTATATCCATTAGGATGCTTTAAAACATTTACATAAAGCTTTCTTGACCCTCAAGTTATGATTTAAAACAAACTAAAACTCTATAAATAGAATTACATTGCTTTATCTGTCGTGTAAAACTCAGATCCACTTTTTGCGGGTTCTCTAACTGACTGTCGGTTCTGACGGTCGATTTTCTTTGTCGTCAGTGTTCCTTTCTTGAACTGGTCATTAGGTATGCCTTTTCTATTCCGTCAGTTTTGTTCTCAAAACTGTATCATCAGTGATGATCTCAATGTTATGTTATTGACCCGTCGGTGATGTCCTATTTACTTCATCGGTGCAACACTTGTCAGTGTTCGTCGGTCAATTCCATACTTAGCATTTTCTCGTGACCTTTGTGTTCTATTGGGCATGCTTTCTACTTTCTGATAATTCTTGTAGTATGCCGGTGATCTCTGTAGTCTGTCGGTGATCTCTTTCAATGTTTTTCACTAAGTGTACTAATGGCAAAATTAATGTCATCAATCTCCCCCTTTGACATTAGTATCAAAAACATGATATGTGCAACATACTAAGTGTATTAGTATGTACACCTATGTATACTCCTTCCTTGGTCATTTGAATGACTCCCCCTATGTATATGTCAGTGTAGACACCTAAAATTGACCAGGTGTACCTCAAACATGTCAAATTACAAATCTCAGCCAAATGCTTCAAAATATCATCAAATGGACATTAAATCAATGCAAATCAAATGGAAAAAATTCAAATCAA
>MU224554.1:3759986-3770647 GCA_018584345.1 Thuja plicata
GGAAAGAAAGAGCTATCTACTATTTAAGTAGAACCTTGATCAAATATGAGTTAAATTACAGTTTCATGGAAAGGGCTTGCCTAGCAGTTGTATTTGCTTCTCAAAAGTTAAGACACTACATGCTATTACACAAGGTGAAACTTATAGCTAAAATTGATCCCTTGAAATACTTACTCAGAAAAATAGCTTTAACTGGAAGGATTACAAAATGGTTCATGGTACTTAGTGAATTCGACATTGAATATGTTGATCAAAAAGAAATCAAAGGTCAAGTGATATCCGATCAATTGGCTGAATATCCACAAGAATCTACACATCCTATACAAGTCAAATTCCTGGATTATGCAATTGTCAATGTCAAAGCAAAGACATGGACTTTATACTTTGATGGATCATATACCAAAAATGGCAGTGGAGCAGGCATTCTTTTGATTACACCATAAGGTTACACAATCCCAAAATATTACAAGTTGTTGTTCCCTTGCACCAATAAAATAGTAGAGTATGAAGCTTTGGTCATCAGCATCAAGATAGCTTTGGAATGGAATGTCACATGGTTACAGGTCTATGGTGACTCTCAACTAGTCATTGATCAAGTTAATGATGAATATAATACTAAAGATGAAAAATTGTTACCATACAAGAACTTAGTGGACAGCTGGAAGAAATACTTTGCTTTGATTACCTTTGTACAAATTTCAAGAGATAAGAATTGAGTAGCCAATGCGATGGCCACTTTGGCATCTTTATTGCAGTTACCCGATCAAAATGAAAAGTATGAGTTCTTGGTGGAAGAATTGGTGAAACCAATATTTGATCTACCTAAAACCCAAATTTTTTCCCTTTTACATGGACATGACTCTCCATGGTATGGACCTATCTATGCTTATCTCTAAAATCAAACCTTACCTATAGACCAAACCTGTGCTCAAAAGTGAAACTTCATAAGACACGCAGCCCGTTATACTATCCTTTCTGACACATTGTATTGTAAGGGTCTTCACGGAACACTCCTTAGATGTCTAGAGGAAGAGGAATCAAAATTAGCTTTAAAAGATGTCCACGAGGGGATTTGTGGGTCACATTCAAATGGTTTAAACCTAGCTAAGAATATCTTATGTATGGGGTACTTTTGGAAAACCTTAGAAAGAGATGATTTTCAATATGTTAAAGTTTGCAAGAAATGTCAATACCATGGAAACTTGATTCATGCACCAGCACAAGAATTAAACCCTTTTGTCACACCATGGCCATTCTATCAATGGGGTTTTGACCTAATTGGCATGATTTATCCATCTTCTTCAAATGGACACAAGTATATAATCACAACAACAAAATACTTTAAAAAATGGGTTGAAGCCGTTCCTTTATCAACTGCAACAGGAAAAAAAATTTCCATGTTTATCCTAAATCATATCATTTGTCGATATGGCATTCCTCATGCCATCATTATGGATAATGGAAAATAGTTTAAGAAAAAATATATTGATGAACTTTGTGACACATTTCACATTACCCATCACTCTTCCTCCATTTACTATCCCCAAGGTAATGGACAAGCAGAAGCCACTAACAAGAACATCCTGAAAACACTTAAGAGATCTGTTGGAAAATCAGGAAAGGATTGGCATCTTCAAATCAATCCAGCATGATGGGCCTATAGGACTAGTATTTGAACCCCAACAGGAGCTACACCTTTTTCTTTGGTTTATGGGGCTAAAGTTGTTCTCCCTTTAGAAGTTGAAATACCATCCCTCCGAGTTTCATTGCATGGATTGATAATGGACGAGGATTATAGAGTGGCCCACCTTAAATAATTGGAATTGTTGGAGGAACATCAGACTCAAGCTTATGATCATTTGAAAGTGTATCCGAATCGCATTTCCAAGAACTATAACAAACATATCAAGCCAAGACACTTTCAAATAGGAGATCTAGTGTTGAGAGAAAATCCCAAAAATTAGGCTGAAAGGAAAAAGAAGGGAAAGTGGGAAGAAAATTGGATTGGTCCTTTTGTCATTGTTTCTTCATTTGGGATAGGGACCTACAAATTGGCTGATTGTGATGGTGAGGAATTGCTAGAACCTATCAATAGAATTCATCTTAAGAGATTCCACACCTGATTTAGAGAAAAGAGTATCAGAATAAAGAGTATAAGTTGAAGAGTATCAGATGAGTCAAGCATCACTCTTGTAAATTAGAAAATTCAAAAATACCAAAAAAAAAAGAGAAAAGATCAAAAATACAAAAAAATCAGAAATTTCAAAAAGCCAAAAACATTTGAAAAAGAGAAAAAAGTGCCTTGGTGAAAACCTAGCAATAGGCACCTTGGTAGAAAAAAAAGCAAAAAAGAGAAAAAATGAGCAATAATCCCAAGAGGTGAAAACCTGGACACAAGTGCCTTTTGTCCCTTAGGTGTTTCCTAGTTACATTTGTACATATTGTGATTTCCTCACCTCATTTGTCCATATCTCCTCATTGCATCCGTCATTCATGCATTGCCCTAATGAAGTCTCAGAGCTACATTTTGTCACATTCTAGATTCAGTTGCCCTACGTATCACATTGGTCACATTTATCACTTGGGGGCACATATCATAGAATTTTTATACCAATCAGATTCAATAGTGACACATTTTAGTCACATGTCAGAAGCAGATTTTCAGATTTAGAAGAGAGACATTTTTCAAACCGTTGATGACTATCATTGTTCAAAACCCAAACAAGCTTGATCGCATACCGTAATCCTTGAATCTCATTGACCTATTTTATCAGGATTAAAATTTGACACACCATAGATGATCAGATTGTCTGGAATTCTTATTTGAAAATCTTGATACATGTCACAAACACTTGGAATTTTTGGTGAGTTTTTCATTGACTTTTTCGAGTCATGTTCTTTTTAGCTAATCAATGATGTTTCGGCAGAATGGCAAGGATAAAAGACATGATGTTTTCTTAAAACTTCTAAGTGACTGTTTTGAGGAAGATTCTTTAACTTGTGTGAATTAGTCTAAAGACATGGTCATCAAAGAACCATAGAGGACATTCATATAAAATGAAGGGTTAACCTTTGTTTGTTTATGCAAAAGGATACCTTGGTTATTTAGATTTTCCATATCTTAATACCAACATCCACTTGCAACATTGAATCCAATTAACCCGGTATTCATACTCCCATAGTTGGTCTCCTAACTAGTGAGGGTTGTACTTGGTTTTGTAAAAAGGAGTTACCACATGCGAGAGAGTCATATTAATATTCTTATGGTTGCAGTGGCACCAGTAAGGATTTAATGGACTCCTAGTTCCACAACGCTCTATGATGATAATATATCTCAGTTTGCATTATGTTCGCAAAACTCAAGGACAATTAGTTGCATTGCATCTTGCATGTTTATTTTATTTGCTTCGTGCATGTTAGATTAGTTGCATTCATGTTAGATTAATTGCATTTTTTTTTATTTTTTTTGCTCTCTCGCTGGCCTTCTCAAATGCTTAGTTCTCAAAAGGTTTTGTCTTTCAAGCATTTTTCCAAGTTCAAGGGGGTAGACAAAGGGTTGATCACACATCATCAAATTAATGGTTTCAAGTCATTCAACATGAGATTTTCCTTTGCATTCATTGTCATTAGTCATTATTCATTACACATTCATATCAAGGGAAAAATAAGAAAAAGATACATTATACATTAATCATTTTCCATAATCATCATATAGAACTGCATATCATAAATTAAATTGCATGCATTCAAAAACACAAAAAGATAGATGCATTTCATTTACCATGAGCACTAAGTATTGCATTCATTGCATTGCATAAACCATACATTGTAAAACAAAAAAACATATAGAGTTAAATTGCATCATTTGCATCCATTTATCTATGTCCTACTCTAAGACATTTGCATCCATTGCACAATAGAAATAAATGCATCATAGAAACATATAGACATGCATCAAAGGAAATCTCATAAACATCATCAAAGGAAAAATCAAAGATCATCATCAGATAAAAGTCCATCAAATTTGTATAGCATAATTCGTACATCAAAGGTACATCAATAAACAATGGTACATCAAAGTCTAGATCTACAAATACATATGATACACAATCCTAGGTCCATATCTGTCTCATCATCCAGTAGGGGCACCTGATCCATCAAAACTTGTGCCTGACCCACCTGCGCCATTGGAACCTCTATCATCTACTCTATCCTGTGTACTAGAAGGTGCCTGACTAGTGCTCACACTGGTCAGTAGCTGAGCCAGAGTGGCCAGAAACTGCTGCAGCATAGTAGTGACTTGATCTAATCTGGCTATCACTGTCATCATACCAGCCTGTAACCCCTACACATCATGCACTATCTGATCTATAACTGGAGCCTGT
Organism: Thuja plicata; assembly: GCA_018584345.1. NCBI lineage: Eukaryota > Viridiplantae > Streptophyta > Pinopsida > Cupressales > Cupressaceae > Thuja > Thuja plicata. The sequence goes on from MU224554.1 coordinate 3,764,372, forward strand.
GCTACTAAAGGACCCTTTGGTGCCTATGGAGCTAAAGGAACTTGTGGAATAACCTATGAAGTGTTGACCTGTGGATCAACCTAAGGTATCTTCCCAGGAACCTGTCTAGCATCCTGAACCCGTCTATGCCTCCGCCTAGCCCAATCAGCATCTACTCTCAAAGGAGCCTAACCTTGAGGTCCCTATGCAATTGCTACTCTCTGCCTAGGCTGTCTGAAGCCACCACCTCAGCCTCTCACATGACCACCTCTCATCTGAGGGCCTGCTCTCTAAACCCATGGTGCTCTAGGAGGTCTCTACACTCTACACTGACATGGTCTACCACCATCATCACCATCATCTCCATCTCCATCATCCTTAGAAAGCTCGTCAACATCTGGGATAGGCTTTGTTGGATTTGTAAACCTCATGAACCGATGTCGCATAAACCACTCTCTATACTTTGTGGACATCCCTACATCAGCAACCTATGGTAGTAAATCCCAAACTCTGAATCCCAGCTAATCTATCTGAAGACATGCTGACTGGTAGTCAACCTGTGCACCCCACATCGATCTCTCTGCCTGAACCCTGGCATATAAATCCATACCCTGTGGCATGTCCTACATTTGACCAAACTAGCATAATACTCTGCCAAAACAAAATCTCTCGATCACCAACGACGATTGACCCATCATCCAGCAAGGTGAAAATATGTATGGTAACTCATCATCATCCTCTCTCCACCTCTCGCACTGCAAGTATGGTTTCCATACCACCTGATCAATATCATCGATCGAGCGTCTCCAATAATCCACCTTGCCCAGACGATGCTGGACAATCATGCCATTATATAAAAATGCATATGGGTAACCCCGAGCCCGGATCCGTGCTGACACTAGCCTAGTGATAGGGATATGCACCCATGTCCATAATTGTAGCAAGACTACACCCGCAGAAATTGTTGCACTATGTCGATACACAATCTCATGCAAATCATGATATAACTGTGCTAGCACACAAGAACCCTAATCCATCCTCCATGGATGTGTAATCAATTCCTCAATAATCTGGCCCCATCTGACCGCAAAACCATGTCCTCACCTATCTGGCAACAACAACCCTCCTATCACAGCTCCTAATAATGCTAGTAGGGTAGGGAATGAAGAAAACTATGCCCAAGTGATACAATCATCTGCTATGGTGTTATCTCCAAACACCCATCTACATACACTACTGTCATAAATAGAATCATAATATACCCGCTCTCCATGAGTCAAGATCCTCAAAAGTGTATATAGATCCTTTGGCATAATCATCGTCTCACTAAGAGGTAGGTGAAAGGTGTATGGTCAGAGTGCCATCGCTCTGCCATAGCTATCAATAAACCTCGGTTCAACTGAAACCGAGGGAGATCTAATAAAAAACTGAGACTGCAAGTCTCAATGGTACACCACTCTGGTGGCATCAGCTCATCTACCAAGTCAAAGATCCACATCATGACTCCTTGCACCCACAACTTGCGGTAATTCTCCTACATTTTGAAACAAAGTGCATCATGTTAGTTTTTCTCTTGATGAACCATTCTAAGTCAATCACAATAAATTAAATCTATCTTTTCTCTAACTTGAGTGTATCAACTTATTGCTCCTAACCTCTAAATCATGAGACACAAGGACAATTTGTAATCATTTTTAATCATACCTGATTGACCTATCAAACATTCATCATTATGACTTTTCTACCATCCTAAACACTACGTGACATTCTCGACGAACATTTTCTAGCTTGGAACCTACTTCAGTCATCTGGACGATCAATTGAACTAAGTTCAAATTTCATCTTTATGGTAGGCGGCACTTAACTAAGTGTATGCAGCTTTTAAAGCTAGGTGGCTTTTCAATTTTTGAAAGCTGCGCATAACCATGCGGAGACGGTGCTTTACCTTTTAGGCGGCCTTTTGCAAGCCTACACGGCTTTTCACTCAACACATGCGGCTTTTAAAAAATGGACTTTTTAGGTGGCATATACCCTATTTTTGGATGCATTTTAGCCCTAACTCCTATGTGGCTAAGGATTGCGTGTATGCATCTCTTCACAACACGGACATGGCTTTTGGCATGCCTACGCGGTACTTAATCTATCCTATGCGACATTTGGCTAAAATTTATTCTAAAAAGCAGTAACATATGTAATAAATGCAAATTTTCAAAGCAATAAATGCATTCAGATGGTTCAGACCACTCACCGAAGGTCCGTAATCAAGTGGTCTCTGATATCTCCATGCTTGCTCAAATCTATGCTCTCAGATTGGGACCACCATCGCTATCAATCGTCAGAGGATTAGAGCAAAAATCTCAATAGTGCAAAGTGAAAATGAATAGTAATTTTAGGTTTTTCAACCTATTTAAGCTATTTTAACCTATTTTTTGAGATTTTTGACCTAGGCAACCCTAATTTACCTATTCTTCTCACTGGGGCATTTATTCGACATCTTGTTCACATCATCATTTATCTGAAATGTTATCATCTTTTATCTATCTTATTCACTTTCTTCATCACAACTCTGTGACCTACAATCATGATGATACCATTTTCGAGGGGGCATCATCATATCATCAAACGGGGATTATGCATCAGTTTCATATCCAATCTGGGGCATTAAAATTTCAAACTTTAGCAGCTAGGTTCTGTATCAGATTTTCATATCGAGTTCCATATCAGATTTTCATATCGAGTTCCATATCAAAGTATCATATCAGAGTATCATATTGGGGTTTCATATCAGCATTCCATATCTGGGTTTTCATATCAGCTAATCAGTATCAGCTCAATGATTAGGATAATCAAGCTTTCTTTGAATCAATGCGCTTCGCACATCACTTCAAAGAGGGGCATTTGTAGACACCTAAAATTTACCAGGTGTACCTCAAACATGTCAAATTACAAATCTCAGCCAAATGCTTCAAAATATCATCAAATGGACATTAAATCAATGCAAATCAAATGGAAAAAATTCAAATCAATTTAAAAGATTAAATAATCATGAAATCAAATAATTAAATTCAAGCCTAAAGGGATTAAAAAAATTATGCAATTGATTTTTCAATTATATAGTTCAAATCAAAAAAGGATCAAATCCAACCCAATCACCCTTCCATGGCTAATTTAATTAAAAGATGGAATTATTTAATTCCTAATATCTTTGAGATCAACAAAATTTCCCTCCATTTGCAAACACCTCAAATCTTTTGACTTAACCAAGCTTTGATCATGATCAATTCACTCTACCCCCTACCCTTGGGAAAATGCTATAAATACAAGCAATTTCCTTTGTGCTTGGGATCCAAGAATTAAAGAGCAAAAGCATCCTTATTATAGCAATATTAAGAGCAATATTGAGAGCATATTAAGGAGCATTTGAGAGATTTGAGAGAATTTTTAGAATTTGTATTATCATTTAGTATCATCTTTGGGAGCATTTGCTAATTTCTTTCATGATCTTGGAGCATTTCTAAGTATTTTTAAGCATTCTAGCTATATTTGAGAATTGAATTTCATACATATCTCATTCTAGGATTGTCCTTGAGAGAGATTAAGCCTGAGAGCTCTCTTAACAAAGCTTGGATAGAGAACCATAAGATGATATAGATTTAGCTTCAATTCTTTAGATTAGTTTTGTATTATCTTTCCATAGAATTGTTTGCTCTAATCTTAATTTCATGAAGGTGTATTTTATTACACACAGTCTGCAAGTGTAAGTATATATACATATCCTTATGTACTTTTCTTTTCCTTTTTTTTATGATATATATTCTGCATAACTATCTTTATATATCTATTCCTTCTATACATACAATATACATTTCCTTTCCTCCTTTTTTGATTCTAAAGGCAAAGTTACTTACAGCTTGTCAAAAAGGTGGGAATGTGAGGATTTGATCTCCTCCGTCATATTTTCCCATTTCTCCTTTAGCATTTCTAGAGCCATGTGCTCCAGTGATATCCTTACATGTATATCATAGATGTTGTCTACTATAGACATCTCGGGGGTTGCAATAAGATTTCTTGCATCAGTAATATGCTACTGTAGAATTGTAAGATTAGGCATCATGTGTGTCTGTAGTTCTGTAATCTCACCTCTTAGTTGAGTTTCAACATCCTATCTTTCTTGCCTTGGCCTGTTAGCCTCTATGACCTTGTCATGATACACCTTTATACTCTCTGCATGTGAGGTTAGGCTGTGTGCACTGGTTGTGATATTGGAATCTATCTCTGCTAGTTTGTCACTATTTTCTTTTGTATAATTTTCAAGTGTGCACATCTTTTGAACTAAGGTGATTGCTTCAGCAATCATTGGCTCTAATTGATCAGTGATTTCAGAGAGCTTTACCTTGTTAAATGCCATTTCTTGGCTGATTTTATCAATTAATTTGTATTGATATTTCTTTTCTGCTTGTTCTTCCATAGCTTGTTCTGCATCGATATTCTGCTCTGAGACTGCATCAGTAAGAACAACAATTTATTTCTTAACTGTAGTATTTGCTTCAAGTTTTACCTCAGGAAAAATTTGTTGAATAATGTCTCTTTCCTTGTCAAGTGCCATTTTTTCCCTGTGTTCTTGTATCATTTTCTTTTGAATGTCTTTTCTTTGACATAGCACTCCAAACTCTTGAAGTTTGTCACTGTCCAAAGTGGTAATATCCCAGTTTGGAACTTCTATGACTTCATCCAGTGTGACAGCCAAGATGTCTTTCTTTACTATTTTCTTCTTCTTCTTCTTTGGCTGGGTGATAGATTGATGTACTACCATCTATAAAGTGTGATATTGGGTTGACTTGGTAGGTGAGGGTCGAGAAGATGAGGCATCCTTTTGTATCTGTTCTGAGTCCACTAGCTCGTTTGGTGAAGACGTCTCCTCATTTTCCTTGGGTGTATCAACAGATATATATTATTTAATTTTAATACCTTCATCCTACTTGACTCCTTCACTTTTATCTTTTTCTTCAACCTTTCTCAATGTATCATCAGTTTTGTTATCTGCCTCTTTGTTTTGATCTTTTGATACTTCTTGCTGGTTATCATTTGCATCCTTCATTTCTGCATCTGTATCCTTGTGAGTGTTGGATGCATCTTTTTTTTCATTGGTACCTATATCCTTGGGTATATTATCATCTTTCTTAGATGATTTATCCATACTTGACTGAATATCAATAGCATCTATTCATATATTCATGTTTGTAGGTGTATTGACTGTTGCAATGTCAATAGTTGTCTCTTGTCTATCGGTATTGCCCTTTGCAGCATTTATGTCTTCATCTTTTTGAACATCTACTGTCAGGTCTTGTCCTATAGTGGTATTGACAATGTTTTCTAACCATGATTCATCATTTATATCAACATATAAGTTACCTTTTATTGAAAATTCTTCTTTGGTAACTTCATCCTCTAAGCTGATGTGGATGGGGCTTGTTAGTACTTGATCATCGTCACCGTCTTTTGGCCAATCTTCATCTATAATGTCAGTCTATTTTTGGCCTATTATTTGGACTTCTTCACTATCTAACTTAACTATTGAGTTATCTATTTTGGTGATAGTTTCCTTCTCATTATTGCTTTCCTCATCAGGGTTGAGTATCTTACTCCATATATTATGCATTTCTTGTTCTAGCTCTATAAGTTTCTCTTTAAGAAATTTATAAGCTCTCATTTTGGGTGAGAAACTTTTCACATATTTTTCCATGATATCATTGATTTCTTCTCTCTTTGATTTAGGAGGCATAAGAGAAACCAATACTCTTTCTCTTATCCTTTTCTCCTCATGGAGTGCAAAAATGAATCTAGAAGATATTCTAATCAATAGTTCTTGTGGAACATCACATGTAGTGGGACATAATAGTGTCTGCACATCTTAGCAATAAGAGCATCTTCAATCTTATTATGTTCTACAGTATCCCATCTTAGCCATTTCCTAATCTTAGGATGTCCAATAGATGTAGCTTCAGAAATATACTTATATATTTCATCAATGTCTTCAGTGGGTGATGTAACCTTTGCTATTTTCTTTCCTTGTTTTATAGTGTCAGGCTCATCCATAGCTGAATCCTCTAAGTCCTCATTTGTCTGAACAAATTTCCTCCTTTTGGCTGGTGCCCTGACTGGTTGTTTTGCCTTTGGTGTGTTAGGTTTCGTCTCATACACCTTTCCTTTCAACATGGGAGGAGTTGCATCTTTTGATGTTTGACTCCTTGTTCTTGATTTCTTAGGTGGAGGAGGAGGTGGTGAATCTGACTTCTC